>BMAU01017571.1:0-292323 GCA_019973935.1 Trichonephila clavipes | reverse complement strand
TATTTGGTTATTTGCACGCTTCTTTAAAAGTTTATATATATATATATATATATATATATATATGTACAGTAGCGCACACAGGAATTTTTCAAGGGGGTTGTCCGGGGTCGAAAGTTCACCATTCTTGTATCAGGCTCCTTTTGATTTTGTCGATTTTTTGCGAGCAAAACACAGTAAAAAACTAATTATTGAATAAATAATTAGCATTAATTAATAAAATTAATCTTTAATAGCAAATACTTAATTAAATTTTACGTACTATATACTTAGAATTATAATCAATAGGAAAAAAATCAAGGGCTTTGGGGGGCGGACCCCCCTTGTGTGTGCCACTGTATATATATATATATATATATATAATATATATATATATATATATATAATGCAATTATTTATGAAATTAAATGGCCTTTTATTTCAGAAAAAAAATGCTACAGTTGCAATTTGATAAAAATTATCTGTGTCATCACCCATTTTGCGATATTCAATGCTTCACCATATTCTTTATCACTTTGCGTGATTAAATTTTTATACGTCATTATGATCTAGGATTGGCATAATTTACTGTATTTAACATTACATGAAAAGCAATTGATTTACACTAGAGGACTGTGAATATTATCTTTGACTCAAAAGTAATTTTTTTCCCACTTCAGTGTTTATCAAAAAGAGCACGGAAGAATAACAAATAGAAGTAATACTATTATATGGTTGAATAAATAAACTATTTTCAGAGTATATGCATGTTTTGAAGAGTTAAAAAGCAGAAAAAAATAAGATTATCATCCTTACGCCCCCCAGACACTAATCAGCAAGAATCACGCTTTTATGACTGTTTAAAAGGTTTGGGAGGAGGGTTGGAACTCAATAATTAAATTAAACAGGAATTTAAGTATGATGTCCATTATATAGGTAAACGTGTCTTAAAATTTTAGGGACATTCTTAGAAATAAAATTTTATTTTTATAATTAGATACATTTCTATGGAAAAACTCTATTTAAATCATTTAAAATTAGCAAGGGTATAAAATTACGGCCGGAAAATCTCGTAAAAAATTCTAATCACTTTTCATAAAAAAAAAATTAAAACATGCTTTATATACTTAAATTAATATAAATTTAGAAGTGCTCTTTTTTAGTAATTTGTCAATAATTGGCCGTATGATTTTTAACATAGTAGAAAATGCATCCCTTGTATTTAAAATAATTTAAAATAATAATAAAGAAACAATTGTGGTTTCTATTATTGCTAAGGTAAAAAATATTTCAATAAACCTTTTCGTTCATTTTGTAGGCATTTAAATAAGGGAATTTATTTTTAATTCGGCGTTTAGTATAGTTACTTTAGAAGAGGAAACCATAAGAGAGTATCCTATGGTTTCTTACGGAACAAGAATTCTTGCATTTTAAATTTGAGAATTTTTAACTTTCTCTTTATAAGAAAACTTATTGCGTGTACATTATGCATAGCGTGTAGAGAATTTAGGCTTTTCGTACCATTTAATTAAAAACTATAACACAGGCAGTATGTAATTCAATTTTTGTCTTGTTCGAACTCGAATTTCATTAGGTACAAAAAAAGAATTGCTTTCACAAATATGTATTTATATATGAATAATTACTTTAGCGGTAACATATAATTGAAATCCACTTTTTCATTATTCTATTTGGCATAAATTTAGTAACAAATTGAGTCGAGTTTATGCATTATGTGTGTAGATATATGATTATACTATGGAAGGATGTATACTAATTTCCGTTTGAAAATGAGTTTAATTTAAAATCTGATCTAGCTTGAAAGTATGAGAAAAAATTGTTTCTAGTTAATTTTGAAAGTCTGCTTTTTTATTTTTACAGAGAGAAAGTTTGATATAAAGTGATAAAATATTAAGCTTTTAAAAATTTTCCGTTTATATTAAACAAAAATATTAGAGAAACTCTATTCATTGTCAGAGTGAAAACCATAGCTTTCGGTCAATCAGTCATTCAACTTGTATCATTATGAATATATATACATATTGAATTGTTATTAATAAAACAAGTATTTACTATTACGTAGCGATCAAAATGTAATTTGATGACCCACAGAATGAGCGAAACAAATAACCGATTTAATAAAAATCTATCAATGAATATTCAGTACACAAGCTATCTAAAATTATAAATAAACATTATATTTTGTAGAATAGAGAATTAAATACGAAAATAAGCTTTTCAAATCACTTTAGTAAACGCTTTTTATTCTGTATCAAAAAACTTACCCTTTCGATTTTTAGTAATAACATTTGTAAAAGATCCGATAAAATCACTTATTGGTTATATTTAAAATACTTATTCGTAACATGTACAAAATGTTCAACAGAGGAGCTGCTTCTTTTTTGAATTTCCCTGCCATGAGTAATCGTATTATCTGAATTAATCCAGTATCGTTTCGTTAAAAACGCGGAGTTTCAAAAAACAATAATGTAAGCGCTTTCTGCTCGCACTTGTATATTACTTACCACTGCAATTACATAATTAAACTTTATTCAAAAAATAATGAACAAATATTTAATTTCATTTAAAATAAATTTGTTCCATGTATTTAAACTTGCTATTTCGAAAGATGGTTAGATATTTTTTTATGCTTTCGATAAGAATACTGCTTTCACCGTGTGAACAGGTCCGCGTCTAATGCGAAAATGAATGATTGGCATCGTATTCAAAGCAAGCGCCGATATTGGCGAGAAATTTGCTAAGCTCTGTAACCCTGCAGACTGTCATCCCCCTGTTTCCTTCCCCTCTCCTCTTCTGGAAAAAGTGCTCTTTATTTAACGACTTCCAGGCTGGCTGCCCATGGGGTAAAAGTTAAAAATATATACTTGTCCAGTGGGGTGTGGAGATTAAATAAATATTGAAAGAAAAATAATAAAAATTTTAAAAATTTACTAGGGTGCAATAATTAAAAAATTATTGCAGAGATAAAAAAGCTAAGGCGGATTGTAAGAATCCAGAAGGATTCTTCTTGGCCTTTTAGTATTATCGTTACAGTTGTAATCGTTTAGATATAACATATTTACATTATTAGTATTTGGCAAATTATCGAAAAAATTTATAGCTAATTTTTGAATATGTGCTTTAAAACTAGTGATTTTAAGAGCTTTATTTATGCGATCATTTTTCATGTAGCGGCAGGCATTTACAATCATTCTAATATATGAATTCTGCAGAGTGTTTAAAATATTAATATTGGTTTTAGCAGCATAACCCCATACTGGACAGGCATAAGCGAGTATTGGACGCATAACGGCTGTATAAAGAAGCACTTTGTTATCTCTACTTAAATGTGAGTTCCGGGAAATTAGGGGGAAAATTTAAACATTATTTTTCGGAACTTATCGCGAACGTGTAATATGTGTTGTTTCCAAGTTAAGTGTGAGTCAAAAATAACGCCAAGATACTTGGTATTCTGAAACCAGGGAATTTGTTTATTGAACATTATGAGAGGGGGAGGAATGGTGCGCTTTTTGGTAAAGATGACTGCACAAGATTTTTCTACATTGATACTAATTTTCCATCTGTCGTAATAATTTTCTAGCAGCTTGAGGTGTTTGTTAATGGCAAAGGTAACAGTCTTTAAGTTTTTGCACGTGGCATTAATGGCCGTATCATCCGCATAGAGACTAATATTTGTTAGTGAGTAGCTGGGAATGTCATTTATATAGAGATTGAACAACAGGCCCCCCCCGAGCAATGAGCCCTGAGGACACCCTGCAGAGATGGAATGAGAGTTAGATAATGATTCATTTTACTCTGATCCGAAAGGATCTGTTAGTGAGATACGAGTGGATGAGGTGAATGAGGGGAGAAGGAATATCGTAAGTAATTAGTTTGAAAGTGAGTCCTAAAATCCAAACACGGTCGAAGGCTTTCTGGATATCCAGAAAGACCACTCCCGTGCTCTTCTTTTTTTGGAAACCTTCCGAAATACTTTCTGTTAGTCTGAGAAGAGGTTGAAGGGTAGATAGTTTATTTGTAAATCCATATTGATTAGGGTTAATTAGGCTATTATCATTAATGAATTTTTTAAGTCTATTAAGAGTAATGTACTCAGTTAATTTACTATAAGTTGAAAGGAGAGAAATAGGTCTATATGAATTAGGAAGATTTTTATTTTTACCAGGTTTAATAATAGGGAAAATGATAGCTTCTTTCCAGTTACTAGGAAAGTGATGAAATTTAAGAATTTTATTGACAAGAATAGTTAGTATGAGGATTAATTTGATAGGAAAATTTTTTAGCATTTTATTTGTGATAGTATCTTTACCGGGGGCCTTTTTAGAGCTAGTATTTTTAATGAAGTCAATAATTTCATCAGGCATGGCAGGTTCAATTTGAGTAGAAGGGGGGAGAGAGAAAGGTATTCACAGTTGAGGTGACAACCTCGTCATCTTGATCGTAGTTGTCCTGCATGCGGTTATTTTCAATGAAGTTATTTTTAATCGTATTAGCAAGGAGGTTAGCCTTCTGCGGATCAGTGACGGCCATACCAGTAGCACAGTTCAACGTAGGAATTTGAGATCTTTTATTTTTAAGAACCGCTGTGCCTCCCAGAGGCTATTGTCAGTTGTATTTAGAGCTTCTAGTCTAGCATTCCAAGTATCATTACTATATATTTTAAGTTCTTTTTTTTTTTTTTTGAGGTTGGCTTGAGCTCTATTGCATAAAGTTTTATAAAAAGAATTTAAAGTCTGCTGATATCGTTTACGTAGGTTGTTTTTATGCTTAATAAGTTGATTAATGTGATTTGGAGTGTAGTTTCGGAGAGCGTGCACTATTGGCTGGGAGGCGTGGCTATGGGTAGCGACGACCGCTTCGGTGAACTCTGTAATTTTGGTTTCAAGATCATTGGTATTAATAATATTATTCGGATAGTAGTTAAAAAGAGAGAAGTTATTATTTAAATTAATTCTAAAATCCTCCCAGTTGGTGGTAATCGCTCTAGGATTTGAGGATTCCACTTTAAGTTTAAAATCGAAATTTAGGAAAACAGGGTTGTGGTCAGAATATAGATCATTAATAGATTTAATAGTATAAGGGTAGTATAAAAGTTTTTGATTAAAGCAAAGTCTATTGTATTAGCTGAGTTATGGCCAAATCTTGTGGGAGAGTCAGGAAAAGCTATGTGCAGATTTAAGATATTGGCAAAATTAAAAAAGATGCTTGCCTCTGTTTGAGTTTACATTGCAATTCAAGCGCTATGAGTAGCATTGAAATCGCCGAAGACGACACAATGACTACTCGTTTGGAGAAAATATTCTCAATCTATTGTAAATAAGTTATCGTCAGAGGAAGGGGGAATGTAAACAGAGACAATAGAAACGGGGTCATGGTCGAGGGGAGTTAGAATAATGTTAGTCGCTTCAATAGCTTGCATAGGTGGGGTGGGGAGACAGTAATGTTTAAGAGATTTTTTGATAAGAATAAGAGTTCTGCCGGCTGCCGTTGCGTTAGTGATCCTATCATTTCTGTAGCAAGTGTAATTTGCTATTGTAAAAGTGTGCGAAGGTCTCAGATGAGTTTCCTGTATGAGAAAAATATCGGGAGAGTGCTTCTCTATAAAAATTCGTAGCTCTACTCTACGTCTAAGCAGTCCGTTTGCGTTTGCAGCGACCTTACAGCTCAACATAACGACTCCAAAACTGAACTGAATTGATCTGTTATTATTGTAGCGTGCCTGGTTCCATGTGTTGTAGTTTTTGAAAGCTTACCTCTTAATTGCTCATTTAATCTTTAAAGTTAATAAATGTTTATTGTTATTTAATTCAACCGTGTTGTGGTGAAGAATGCCTAACCACCCAACGCGGCAGTGGTGACCCCCTTTGGACTTAAAAACACGTAAGCTATTCTGTTCTACTGGCGAATGCAATACAAATTCTTCTACTACGGATGATCAGTAAGTAGCGAAAGATTTTTTTTCCTTCTTCCTCAAGGCCACTTGAAGCATCTGCTCGGAGATTCGTTTCGCTTCCTGCTTATTCAACAATATGACTAGTGAAACCGTTGAAGTCGCTCGTATTGCGTTGCGGCTGCCGCCGTTTTGGAAATCCAACGTTCGTCTATGGATTGCGCAATGCGACCATGCATTCACATTCAGTGGTATCTCCAGTGATGATACTAAGTATTCTGCTTTGGTTGCGAACCTGGATGCTGAAACTCTCTCCTACGTGTCGGACATTGTGTTAAGCCCTCCGAACAGTGACAAATATCACACTCTCTCGCAGCGGCTCATCACCCAATTTAGCGACTCGGAGACTCAAAAAATTAAGAAACTGCTTACTTACCTTCAGCTAGGAGATGAGAAGCCCAGCCACCTGTTGCGAAAAATGAAAGAGCTGTCTAATGGCCAACTCCAGGATGACTTTCTGCAAAGTTTGTGGCTTCAAAGAATGCCACCACATATCCAGACTGTTTTTTCTGCATCCTCGGAGCCTTTGGATAAACTGGCTATCATCGCCGATAAGGTTTCTGATGTTGTTGGTGCGTCCTCGACTATCTGTGCTGCCACAACTGTTCCTCCACCATCCCAGTCATCTTCATGCAGTGTTCAGCCAACCATGGACTCTCTCGTCCGGCAGATCCAAGAGCTGTCTTTACAAGTTGCTGAACTGACAAGAGAGCGCAATTCCTCTTGCCACCAACGATATAGTTCTGACCGCCGGAGATCACATTCACGCTCTAGGAGTGTCAATAGAGGAAGTGGCATCTGCTACTATCATCGCCGTTATAAAGAGCAGGCCCGCAAGTGTGTTTCACCTTGTGCATTTCTGCAAAAAAACGAGTAAGCTCTGTCATAGCTGGAATGGCAGAGCCCTCGAAACATACCAGCCGGTTATTTTTATTAGACCGCAAGTCTGGCCAGAAATTCCTCATAGACTCTGGAAGTGAAATCTGTGTCATCCCACCTTCTCCAACTATGAATAAATCACCTCAGTCTAACTTCTCCTTATTTGCTGCTAATAATACCAAAATTCCAGCCTATGGTATGGTCCGTAAAGAACTGAACCTGGGTCTGAGGCGACCTTTTATCTGGACTTTCATAATTGCTGATGTATCATCTCCTATAATTGGTGCTGATTTTCTAAAGCACTTCAACCTTTTAATCGACCTTAAGAAAAAAAAAGGTTGGTGGATGTGGAAACTTCTCTTTTCACTTCTTGTGTTTTTTCAAATATTGTACAGCCCTCAATCCTCACTGTAGATGCAAACATCAGTTTTAAAAACATCTTATCGGAATATCCAGACCTCAGCAACCCTTCTTTAATTTCCAAATCAGCATCACATGGCACAGTCCACCATATTATTACTACTGGCCCACCAGTCACTGCAAGGCCTAGAAGGCAACACCCTAAACTGTATGATGCAGTGAAGGTAGAATTTGAATTTCTTCTTGCTCAAGGCATTATTAGACCTTCCAAAAGTCCCTGGAGTTCTCCTCTTCATGTTGTGCCCAAATCTGACTCTACAGTTAGACCTGTTGGGGATTACAGGCAGCTGAATTCTGTTACTGAGTTCGACAGCTACCCCATGCCTTATTTGAATGACTTTGCTCATGCACTACATGGCAAGAAGATATTTTCCAAAATAGATATTTTTAAGGCATTCCACCAAATCCCTATAGCTGAGTGTGATATTCCTAAGACAACTGTAACAACTCCATGGGGTCTTTACGAATATACCCATTTGTGTTTTGGCCTTGTGAATGCACCACAAACCTTTATGCGATTCATGCATGAAGTACTAAGAGGACTTCCTTTTTGTTTTGTCTACTTGGATGATATTTTGTGCTACTCAGAAAATGCTGAGGAGCATCGTTCTCACTTAAGAACTATATTCCAAAGACTGAGCTCATATGGTTTAAAACTAAATATCTCTAAATGTGTATTTGGTGTGACTGAACTCATTTTTCTTGGCCACCTTATCACTCCTGATGGAATTAAGCCATTGCCTGAAAAAGTTCAAGCAGTTCTTGATTACAAACAACCAGAGACTGTTGGCTCTCTGAGAAAATTTTTAGGACTTAAATTTTTATAGACGTTTCTTGCCCAAAGCAGCTGAACAACAGTATCTTTTAAGTGAATTTTTAAAAGGTTCTAAAGGTAAGAAGGACTCAAAGCCTTTAAACTGGTCTTCTGAGGCAATTACAGCATTTCAGAGGTGTAAACAAGCTCTTGCTGATGCTGCACTTCTTGCTCATCCTTCACCTTCTGCCCCGCTTGCTCTTCATGTGGACGCCTCTGATTATGCCATAGGAGGTGCACTTCACCAAGTTGTGGACTCTGAGCTACAGCCATTGGCTTTCTTTTCCAGAAAACTTACTTCATCTGAAAAGTCTTACAGTGCCTACGACCGTGAACTCCTTGCTATCTACTCAGCTATCCGATACTTTCGGTATATGCTGGAAGCTAGAGATTTCACAGTGTTTACTGACCACAAGCCCCTCACTTATGCTTTTAGGCAAAAAAGTGACAAGTGTTCTCCACGGCAGATCCGTCAGCTGGATTTCATCTCTCAGTTCACCACAAATATTGTACACATTCCAGGATCTGACAATATTGCTGCTGATATTCTCTCTCGTGTTTCTGCAATCACCTTCCCAAGTCAAATTGACTATGACTGTATTGCTGAGACACAATAGACTGATCAGAAGCTTCACACCCTAATAGCATCTGGAACTTCCTTGAAACTCAAAAAAGGTAACTTTTCCCAATTCGTCTACTGAAATTATGTGTGATCTATCAACGGGCACAGCCAGACCCTACATCCCAAAACAGCATCGCCAAGATGTTTTCTCTGCTATGCATAATTTATCCCATCCTGGCATACGTCGATCAGTGCATTTGATGAAGCAGCGTTTTGTTTGGCCATCAATCTCATCAGATGTAGCTAAGTGGGCAAGACACTGCCTAGCTTGCCAAAAATCCAAAATTCATCGTCATACTAGATCACCTCTTTCATCATTTCAAGAACCTTCCCAACGTTTTGATCATGTTCATCTGAATCTCATTGGACCTCTACCTCCATCAAATGGCTACACCTATTGCCTGACAATGATTGACCGTTTTTCGAAACGGCCAGAGGCCACCAACCTCTCAAAGACATAACTGCTGAGACTGTGGCTGAGGCCTTCTTTTCCTCTTGGGTGTCTCGCTTTGGAACTCCTTTAATTCTCACAACCGACAGGGGCAGGCAGTTTGAGTCCTCGCTCTTCAAAGCTCTTAGCAAACTACTTGGTGTTCAGAAGTGTCGTACAACTGGATACCACCCTCAAGCTAATGGGATGATCGAAGAATTGCACCGCCCATTGAAAAGTGCAATCAAATGCCATGCTACTGAGCGTTGGACAGAAGTACTCCCTATCATCTTACTAGGTCTACGAGCTTCTCTTAAAGATATTCTGTGTACCCCAGCTGAATTAGTTTTTGGGACTACTATTCGACTGCCAGGGGAGATGTTTGACTCTTCCAAGCCAGATGATGATGTTTTGAATTTTGTTTCGAAACTTAAGTCTCACATGCACACAATCACTTCACCCTAAACCACCAAAACACCATGGCAAACGTCCAGTTTTTATCCATCCAGGACTGTTGGAAGCAACACATGTTTTTCTTCGCCGAGACATGTTACGTCGTCCACTTCAACAACCCTATGATGGCCCTTTCAAAGTCTTACAAAGGAAGGATAAAGTGTTTTTCCTTGACATCAATGGTAAACGGGTATCTGTATCTATTGATAGATGCAAACCTGCCTTCTTTCTTAACACTGAGGACTTTCAACTACCTCAAACCAAGAATGAAACACCTGCTACTGTGGAACCTAATGCAACAGCTTCAACACCTGCTGCTGTGGAATCTGATCCTACAGCTTCAACGCCTACCCAGCCATCTACACGTTCTGGTCGCAAAGTTCATCTTCCAACTAGGTATCGTTGACACTGGAAGGGGAGTATGCAGCGACCTTACAGCTCAACATAACGACTCCAAAACTGAACTGAATTGATCTGTTATTATTGTAGCGTGCCTGGTTCCATGTGTTGTAGTTTTTGAAAGCTTACCTCTTAATTGCTCATTTAATCTTTAAAGTTAATAAATGTTTATTGTTATTTAATTCATCCGTGTTGTGGTGAAGAATGCCTAACCACCTAACGCGGCACGTTCCAAGAACACAAATTGAGGCCAATGGGGGACTTAACCATTATTATTGTTACAAGAGGCCTCTAATAAGGCGTACATTTGATTTGGGTTATTGTTTGCTCTTTGCACTTGGTTAAAGTTATTCATGAAATTAGGATTTGAAGTAGCTATGGCTTGGGTAAATTGAGAAAGTTGGCACAAACATTGCATAGTCATTTGTAGGGTCGCTTGCAAGTTAAAATTATTATTATTAAAAATATTTCCGTTAAAGTTATATCCGTTAAAGTTATTATTAGACTTGTTATTAAAATTTGGAATAGATCTGTTATTTGCAGAGGGATTTCTATTGGCCTCAATTTGAGCAGAATTCACAGGTCCTTTTGGCGCCATCTGTTATTTATTTTGGGAGTTAAAGTTGGTTGAAATTTTATTTGGATTTGCGGCTTGAACATAGGATACATTGGGTCTTATAATACTATTGTATATATTAGTATACGAATTACGATTATTCAGGGCAGTGCCCTTAGGGGGCTTTGGGAAACAGGGGCATCCTCTCCAGTTAGCCATGTGGCCGTACATTTCGCAGTTGATACAGTAGGCGGTTTCTAGCCTTTCGGTTATTGGGCATTCACGGGTAATATGTCCCTCACCGCATTTTAAGCAGCGGGGGTTTAGATGACAGTTCTCTGAATTATGATGGAAGTGGTTACACGTGTAGCATTGCGTGACACCTTTTCCGTTGTAACCTTCCACACGAATGCTTAAGTAACTTAGGGTTTTTAAGTGGAAGATTTTTAAATTCTCAATACTTCTTGGGAGAGTCACCAGAAATACCGGGATAGGTTGTTTACTACGGCGGCCTATTAGCTGATTTACTTTTTCAGGGGTAAAGCCTAGTTCTTCTAAGTCGGCTTGAATTTCTTCGACCTTGAAGTTGCAGGGCAGACCTTTCAGTACAACCTTGATGGGGCGCTCGTTTTTGGGTTTAATTTCATAAAATTGGAATTTAGTTTTTTCAGCAAAAGTTAACAGTTCATGAAATTGTTCTAAGTTATCGGTATAAAGTTTAATAAATTCTCCGGTTGTACGTGATCTTATCTTAGGGAACTTTTCATTAATAATTTTCATTTGAATTCTGACAGTTTCAGTGATTCTAAGCATGACTGGAGGGGGAAGCGTTCTAACGGGGTTTTGATTGCCGGAAGGGTAGGGCCAGTGGCCGATGGGGGTTTGGGAGTAACAACGGGAATAGCGTTTTGAGAACCTGTGATTTCTTCTATATTGCTATCACTAGGTAAGGAAAATTTATTTGGGGAAATAGAAATGCTATCATTTGGAATATTTAAAATTTGCCTTTTAGTTGTCTTCCTTAGAGGAGGATATTCAAAGTCCGATTCTTCTTTTCGTTTATTGGAAATCCTGTTACTATTAAGGTTTAATACTCTTTTAGTAGGAGTTACATCTGGGGAGTTTTTAGGCGTAATAATTTTCAATCCTGAATCATGATGAGGGCAGCCAGGGGAAACACAAGGAGGAAATGAGGCTAAATCACTTACCGCCAAGTTGATTGTTTCTTCAACTTCTTGAAGCTCCGAAACGGCACGTCTGTAGAAAGGCTCATCCGGGTGGTGATCGGGCATGGCTTGAAGTTCAGCGATGCAGGCCAGCTTGAACTTTTTGAAAGTCTCCATCTTTTGCAGCTGGGCTTTGTTTTGTAAAATCTGCTCACATGCCGAAAGCAGTGGAGGAGTTGGTGTTCGTCTGGGCGAGTCGATTAAGTCCATATCCGTGGGTTCGTTTCGATTATCCATTTCCATTCGTTATCAGGTCAAAAAATAGGGGAGAATTACAGTGTCTGCTCAAGCAGGTTAGCCCTGACAAGGGCTGTAGATAATAGATGCACTATCAATATGGGGAGGGGAAAATAACAAGATACTGCCGAAGCAATATGCCACGTGGCGGTCGGTCGTAGTAGCAGAGGGAGAGCGTTTGCAGTTCAACCTCACTGGTCAGCGTCCGAGCTTGTTCTCCAAAGACAAAATGATATCACAGAATGACGGAAGTCGTTAAATAAAGAGCACTTTTTTAGAAGAGGAGAGGGGAAGGAAACAGGGGGATGACAGTCTGCAGGGTTACAGAGCTTAGCAAATTTCTCGCCTATATCGGCGCTTGTTTTGAATACGATGCCAATCATTCATTTTCGCATTAGACGTGGACCTGTTCACACGGGGTGAAAGCAGTATTCTTATCGAAAGCATAAAAAAATATCTAACCATCTTTCGAAATAGCAAGTTTAAATACATGGAACAAATTTATTTTAAATGAAATTAAATATTTGTTCATTATTTTTTGAATGAAGTTTAATTATGTAATTGCAGTGGTAAGTAATACACAAGTGCGAGCAGAAAGCGCTTACATTATTGTTTGATGTTTTTTGAAGCTTCGCGTTTTTAACAAAACGATACTGGATTAATTTAGATAATACGATTACTCCTGGCACGGAAATTCAAAAAAGAAGCAGCTCCTCTGTTGTACATTTTGTAGATGTTACGAATAAGTATTTTAAATATAATCAATAAGTGATTTTATCGGATCTTTTACAAATGTTATTACTATAAATCGAAAGGGTAAGTTTTTTGATACAGAATAAAAAAGCGTTTACTAAAGTGATTTGAAAAGCTTATTTTCGTATTTAATTCTCTATTCTACAAAATATAATGTTTATTTATAATTTTAGATAGCTTGTGTACTGAATATTCATTGATAGATTTTTATTAAATCGGTTATTTGTTTCGCTCATTCTGTGGGTCATCAAATTACATTTTAATCGTTACGTAATCGTAAATACTTGTTTTACTAATAACAATTCAATATGTATATATATTCATAATGATACAAGTCGAATGACGGATTGACCGAAAGCTATGGTTTTCACTCTGACAATGAATAGAGTTTCTCTAATATTTTTGTTTAATATAAACGGAAAATTTTTAAAAGCTTAATATTTTATCACTTTATATCAAACTCTCTCTCTGTAAAAATAAAAAAGCAGACTTCCAAAATTAACTAGAAACAATTTTTTTCTCATACTTTCAAGCTAGATCAGATTTTAAATTAAACTCATTTTCAAACGGAGAAATTAGTATATATCCTTCCATAGTATAATCATATATCTACACACATAATGCATAAACTCAACTCAATTTGTTACTAAATTTATGCCAAATAGAATAATGAAAAAGTGGATTTCAATTATATGTTACCGCTAAAGTAATTATTCATATATAAATACATATTTGTGAAAGCAATTCTTTTTTTTGTACCTAATGAAATTCGAGTTCGAACAAGACAAAAATTGAATTACATACTGCCTGTGTTATAGTTTTTAATTAAATAGTATGAAAAGCCTAAATTCTCTCTACACGCTATGCTTAATGTACACGCAATAAGTTTTCTTATAAATAGAAAGTTAAAAATTCTCAAATTTAAAATGCAAGAATTCTTGTTCCGTAAGAAACCATAGGATACTCTCTTATGGTTTCCTCTTCTAAAGTAACTATACTAAACGCCGAATTAAAAATAAATTCCCTTATTTAAATGCCTACAAAATGAACGAAAAGGTTTATTGAAATATTTTTTACCTTAGCAATAATAGAAACCACAATTTTACACAATTGTTTCTTTACAGTAAATTATTTTAAATACAAGGGATACATTTTCTACTATGTTAAAAATCATACGGCCAATTATTGACAAATTACTAAAAAAGAGCACTTCTAAATTTATATTAATTTATGTATACAAAGCATGTTTTAATTTTTTTTTTTTTATGAAAAGTGATTAGAATTTTTTACGAGATTTTCCGGCCGTAATTTTATACCCTTGCTAATTTTAAATAATTTAAATAGAGTTTTTCCATAGAAATGTATCTAATTATAAAAATAAAATTTTATTTCTAAGAATGTCCCTAAAATTTTAAGACACGTTTACCTATATAATGGACATCATACTTAAATTCCTGTTTAATTTAATTATTGAGTTCCAACCCTCCTCCCAAACTTTTTAGACAGTTATAAAAGCGTGATTCTTGCTGATTAGTGTCTGGGGGTAAGGATGATAATCTTATTTTTCTGCTTTTTAACTCTTCAAAACATGCATATACTCTGAAAATAGTTTATTTATTCAACCATATAATAGTATTACTTCTATTTGTTATTCTTCCGTGCTCTTTTTGATAAATACTGAAGTGGGAAAAAAATTACTTTTGAGTCAAAGATAATATTCACAGTCCTCTAGTGTAAATTAATTGCTTTTCATGTAATGTTAAATACAGTAAATTATGCCAATTCTAGTTCATAATGACGTATAAAAATTTAATCACGCAAAGTGATAAAGAATATGGTGAAGCATTGAATATCGCAAAATGGGTGATGACACAGATAATTTTTATCAAATTGCAACTGTAGCATTTTTTTCTGAAATAAAAGGCCATTTAATTTCATAAATAATTGCATTATATATATATATATATATATATATATATACAGTGGCGCACACAAGGGGGGGGGGTCCGCCCCCAAAGCCCTTGATTTTTTCCTATTGATTATAATTCTAAGTATATAGTACGTAAAATTTAATTAAGTATTTGTTATTAATGATTAATTTTATTAATTAATGCTAATTATTTATTCAATAATTAGTTTTTTACTGTGTTTTGCTCGCGAAAATCGACAAAATCAAAATGAGCCTGATACAAGAATAGTGAACTTTCGACCCCGGACCCTCCCCTCCCTTGAAAAATTCCTGTGTGCACTACTGTGCATATATATATATATAAACTTTTTAAAGAAGCGTGCAAATAACCAAATATCATACAAAAAGAGGATAAGCTACATGAAATTGGGACTTGTATGACACATGACTTTTAACAAATTTGGTAAATTCAATGCAAAAACTACATTATTTTTTTAAAACACATTTAATACAACTGATCACATACGCGAGTACATTTGTTATTTTGATAAATAGTTTTGGAATATATATATATGATACAATCTAAAACATAGTTTAAAATTAGAATATAATACATTGTTGACTAATTGTGATACTGGTTGCTAAATAACACGGAAACATTAGATTTGTGGTGCCTCAATTTCAATAGTATGCGACTGCATTAAATTTGGTAAAACACCATTTTCAATAATTTTATCGAAAATGCCGAAGTTTACTTTGCTTTTATTTCAACTTTTGCATAGTATTCTGTTCTCTGTATTTTAATGTTGGATGATATCTGCAAGCCACTGTATTATTGGCTGAGATTTATTTTTGTGATAATTTAGTTAAGAAAGAAAAAATACAGCATTATGTAACAAAATTTGTTTCAAACGTATAGAGAATGTATTTGATATAGCATGACTACGATAAACCTGGGTCCCGATTTAATTAGTTATAATTGTAATAGGTATATCACAGTGTAAGAAAAATAAAGTAAAAACAAATATTTCTTTATAGCCTGTGTGACGTATATTCAATGACACTACGAATAACCAAAGACCTCCCTCACTCTGATCTTAGGCAGAAATTTAGGGGCCATAAAAGAGATAGACATCTGCTTCGCTTTGCTTCTAGGGGGAAGGGAAAAGAGACGGCCAACGCATTCTTGAGGAAGTTCCGACTCCACCCATTTCCTTTAGACCGGATATGCCAAAATTTTTATTTCCTAAGATCCGAAAAATATATAACTATAATGCTAATCAACCTTAAATGCAATTTAGTTTATCTTTATTTTCTTACGAATTGGTTAAGAAAAATTTACATTTCCTTTTTAAACTTCATTGATATCAATCCTAATTAGTGATATTCTAAAGTAATATTGTTTTTAATTTTTCATGTCTGTAATACTTGTTTATGATTACATTTAAATCAGCTTATATACCTCCTTTTCATTTTTTAATGGATGTAATTTCTTTGCTCAAACGTGAATGGGATTTTTTAAGCGCTATTTTTTAAAAATTAGCTTATTTTTATATACATAAGGAACTGAGGAAAAATATTTGAAATTATAGTATGATCATGGAATGTACATTGAAAAACTATTTAAGTTTCCAATAAGTAACAAGTTTTATTATTAACTGTAGTAATAAATTTTTTTGGAGGGGTGGGTGAGTTTGTACGGAATTAATGATTTCTAATATGTAATAACGCATGCTTTTTTGATTGGATTATTTCGAATGCGAAAGTTATTCCTTGGCATTAAGTCATCGTAATACAACCTAATTGGAAAACAAAAGAGATGCTGACATTGAGTTTCAGGATTTTAAAAATTAAAATTTGTTGGATTGAAGGAAATTTGTTTTAAGATGCAAAAATTTCTTTATATGGCAAAGAAAAAAATTATAACTGATAATATTCACTTAACTTATTCTTAAGATTTTAAAGACTGTGTAAACATTTACCACTTTGTAATAGAAAAAGGTAAAATTAAGAGAAATTTTTTATATAAGAATTAACATTGATTCTGATGCTATAAAATGTAATAAAAACTTTATAAATTTTATAGATGGCATACAGATTTTGAACAAAACGTTAGTATTCAAACTCGTTGAATCTCACTCAAAGTAAAACATTTTAAAGATGTTACAATGTTGATAAAAAGTATAAGCTGATCACGCATATACACAGAAAATATTATATTATTTTAGGAATAATATTGAAACTGAGTAGTCGTGCATCACGCTTCCACACCACAGGTGCGAGTTTCAAACCCCGGGTTGACTCAGCCTTTCATCCTTTCAGTGGGTCGATAAATGAGTGTCATGCTTGCTTGGGAACTAAACACTGAGAGTTTCACGTCATATTGACCACATGACCGAAGCATCTGCTCACGCAACTCAGCGCACAGGATCACGTATACTGAGATGGGCACAGCAGGTCTTGGCTCTCATGGGCTGTTGCGCTACTGAGATAAGGAAAAATATTTGATTGCAAAATATAAATGATCAAATTAGAAAAAGCAGTTGAAAGTACAGAATTTAATGTACAAAGAACACATATTAAGGAATAAACATTTTTTCCCCTTTAGTATGAGCAAATGATTATAATGCAAACAGATACCATTATTATATAATAAATTATTAGCTTTATACTTAGAGATATTCTAAAATCGTTTATAGAATTGCAAATCGATGAAAATCTCAATAACTGGAGAGAGAGAGTGACAATTAATGTCGCTCTGTTCAGCTACACAAGGACTTTTGGCGACGAACCTCGTAATTTTGAACTATGATCAAGTGACGAGGACGACACCTGAGCTGGCACCCCTGTCTTAACTTCCTCACCACACCAATGAGAAGACGTTTGAGCCTCAATAGATTTAACGTGTATCAATACTTCTACATGACGGCTAATAACTAGATGATAAATATCGAATATTCTTTTTTTATTTTTGGAATCTATTTCCAACTATAATCACATTTAGTTTCTATACCGGTTGAGAAAACTCTCTATCGAATTTTCAATAAATATAGTTCCATCTTTACAATTAGATTCAGCAATTAATTTTTAATTTTTTCATAATTACACGATAAATCATTTTTTTTAAAAATATTTTTTGACACAAATACAAAATTATTCATTAATTAAGAAAAAAAGTTTTTCAAAAATGTAATAGTCTTTGAGTATTTTGTTCTATATATTTCTTTAACCAGCCTATCCATTTAAATTCTAAAAAAATTGGGTAAAAAAAAATTCTGATATAAAATCTGAATCTCCCCACGTAACAACTCAACATTAGAATCATTGTTAAATTGAAAATCACAAACTATATCCCTGATATTGCGTCATTAAGTATAACTTTACAAGGGCAAAATTCTCATTAAAATCTTAATTTTTTTTATTTAACTATATTAAAGGAATGCCTATATTTTATGTTGTTTATTTCTTATTAATTCCTACTACTAGTTCACTCTTTTTCAATCGTTAATAAAATACTTTCTATTCATCCATTGAAGTTCAAATACATCTTTTTAAACTAGCAGTGGATGACACTTGATGTTAATAGCATTGTTTCTTTTTTTTCACATATTAATTCATTCATTATATTTAAAAAATGAATAAAAAGTAAAAAAAAAATAATAGTCCAACAGCATATATAGAAAGGAAAATCGTTCGTTGTGCCCCTGTTGAGCAATAAATAGCACGTTGGACTTTTAATCCAAATGTTGTAGGTTCGAATCCCTCCTGGGATGGCCTAATTTCTGAGAATGTGATTTCTTTTTTACATTACTATTTTATAGGAATAATTAAATTCGATAAATGAATAAATAGTAACAAACAAACAAAAAATAGTCTAACACCATATATAAAAAGGAAAATGAAAAATTGCAAGGAAAATCGCTTTCTAGTTTGTCACTTAATATTGTAAGTCTGTCATATGTATATACATATTTATATTAATTGTAACTATTTAATAAAAAGTAACTAAAATAAAAGATTTTCTTTGTTGACCTAAGAAGGAATTAAATATCCTAAATATTATCCAAAGTATAATTTTTGAACACATATCCTCACTGGAAAACATTTTTCTTTTAATTAATATGTAAGAAATGAGCATTTTTTTTATTGATGAGTTAGTACACTAAATAATAAGTTATGAAATAATGTTGCTCTCTCTTTGTTGTTACTAATGCCACCTATCTGACGATGTCAGATCGAGGCCCAAGAAATTCATCGCTGCAAAGGGCTACAAGTACGCTTGTCGTTAGCCGTAGCTTTGAGTACCATTCAGGTAACAGTACGTTTTGGCTGGGTTCCACCCCAATTTTGAGGGAGAACATCTTAGGGGTGATCAGGGGCCTCCCAGCTCTTGGCAGCTCTCTCTTAAAATAATTAATTAAATGGGGGAAATAAGCAATGCATATTAGAAATATTTATGATATTGATCCCGTTTCTACATCACCATGAGGTAGGAATCTCGATGCGTTTTTTTATAGAGGTATCGCCATCTTTTACTTTATAGAATAATATGGACAAAGTCAATTTTTAATTTTTGACCCATTCTTAAAATTGACGCATTTCCAATGTTACCAGTAACTGCAATCATCACACTGAACCATATTTTTTTTAAGTCGTTGCGCTTTCACAATGATTGCAACGCCAAAAGTTTTGTTTCAATGTAAATATTTTTCTACTTCTTCCCAAGCTTGTGTAGTAAATAATTCTTGTACAGATATGTCAAATCATGATTTATAACAAAATCCGCAATTTAATTATCAGGTTTTAAAATCCTGTACACTAAAAAGAAAAGTTTTAAATTTTCACTCCAATAAATGTTTTTTTGTTTCCAAATTTGATATAAAGGTACATATTTTTATGTGTGGCCCGCGAGATTATAATATTTTTCCGAAGTGGCCTGCAATTTCTTTTGGGTTGGACCCCTGGACTAAGGGTTTAACCAAAGCGGTCTTTTGCGGTTAATGAACTTGGAAATTCCAGTTCTGGAACAAGCCTCTCAAATAAACAAGCATAAACCATATTATTATTCCCCTCCACCACTAAAGAGAGCAAAAATAAAAGCTCCTTTTTCCCCGGACATCGTAAGAGAAATCCGATGACAGAACACCCCGAACCAACTCCTTTTCCTTCACTGTGATTTGCATAGAAGTCGCAAATGTTTATACTGCAACAAAGGTCATGAACTCGAGGCCTGCCATTTCTTAAGCGCTAACGAAAAGAGAGATCTTAGAATTTTTATTCAAGATCTCCTTGTCTCGGGTCGTTTATTTTCGGATCGACCCAATCCATTTCCACGCCCACTTTTTTGCGAGCGATGGCTTCGGCCAATCAGATCGCAGGAAAGTGGAGCGGTTGCCTCCAAATCCGGTCGACAGATTCACTCTGTCGCCGTTCCAGCAGAATTGTTCTGCCCATTTTATTAAATCTTTTAATTTTAAATTTATGTAATCCCATTAATTCGGCTCTTAATTCTTAAAATTCTGATGAGGAGGTACGTCCCAGTTAGGGACAGGCACTCCGTAATTGACATGCCACTTGCCACTTGAGAGAAATTTTAAGAAAAAAGGGGATGTTATTTCAGCCTCATGCCCGGTCATAGATCAATGGAATGTGCGAAAAGAGAGTCATGTCCTATTTGTAATGGCTCCTACCATTTCACAATATGTTTTCGAAATCGGCACGGTGACGATTTCTCTCCAAAAAGTGAAACAAATAATATAGTTTCAGCAGTATTTAAAACAGAAGTAAATAGTGTATTATTACAAATATGTGCTGAGTTAATAGATGACACAAAAATGAACAAGAAGTTGTTAGATTATTCTTATTCTTAGATAATGGTTCACAAAGAAGGTTCGTTTTAAAGAGTACTTCTGAGAAATTTAACTTTCTAATTCTTAGAAAAGAAAACCTTTCCATTTGCACATTTGGTGCTAAAGAAAATGAAATAAAAACCTTAAATATAGTTAAAATAAAATTGAAAAACAGGAATGATCCAAATTTGTACATTGCAATGGAAGCGGTCGAGACAGAACATATTTCGATTACACATTTACCAACCCCTGATAAAAAAAATTTAGATATTTAAGAAATGTACAATTAGCTGATTCTTATGAATTTAACGATAAAGAAATATCAATTCTTATTGGCGTGGACTATTATTATCAAGTAGTTATAGGTAGAATTACACGTCTAAACAAAAATCTTATAGAAATAGATACATTATTTGGGTCAGATCGGGAGGAACTTTTAACAATGAGTGTTATTGTTAATGAATCCAAAACTTCGAAAAAGCTTAGCGAATTTTGGGATTTAGAGAACTTAGGAATAGAGAAGCACAGAGCTGACATTTTGAAGCAATATTTGTTTATTGCATATCTTAGTAAAATATTTATTTACTTTAAAAATTATAGTGATAAATTTTTGTATTTAACAATACTTGTCCGCACTCTAAAATTTTGCCACCCTGCCTAAATGCGACACTGTGTGGGTGTACATAATGGATATAAATATTCTCTCTTAAAAATTATAGATGGAAAATTTATATGGACTAGCAATTTTTTATTAAGGAATATAAATTTTTTTAGTATGTAATTTTATGTCCAAATTTGTATAAAATTATAAAAGTGCAGAAAACTTTAAAGAAAACAATTAAAAACTTTAAAAATATTTTTCCTTTATTGATTTCGTTAAAATATAAAAGTTTTATGGCTTTAAAATAATAGATTTTTTTTCTGAATGATCTTTTGGATTAGTTAGTTCGAATAGGAAAAATGGACTGTTAAGGTTCACTGTGAAACCGTAAATTTCTCGAAATTGGAAAATGCTAAATTCTTTGTATATTTATGTTCATCATCATGTCTAATGGTGATATTTAAAATTATTTTGTTAAATTTTCAAAGGGAATATGTAGTAAACTTTAACCGCTTGCCTGATTATCTCGGGTTAGTATATATTACAGCTAATTATTATCCCGTACGGAATTTGTCTGTACGATTTGTTTTATCACGGTTTTACTCGGCCTGAAAGAAATGAAAGGAAACGCTCAGCTTTGGTTGGCAGTTAGGACAATTTTTATCCCGCCCGGTTTGGCTGATACGTTGGTTAAAAGGAAGATTGATGTGAATGGAACATTTGGATTGAATAGAAGAGATTTATCTCGAGATCTAAAGACAAAGAAATTTTTTTAAAAAAAGGAGAAATTATTGGGTATTAGAGAGGGAAGTAACTGTAATTACATGGAAAGATAAGAAGGATGTTAGTTTAATTTCCACAATACATACAATCGAAATGCAGAATGTAACAAATGAACGGGGAGAGACAAAGTCCAAGCCTAAATGTGTAGTTGACAACAATGACCAAATGGGTGGTGCAGATAAAGTTGACCAGCATTTAGCTCCTTACTTTACATCCAGAAAAAGAGAGGAAAATACTAATATTTTCTTCCATTTATTGGATTTTGCCTTGTGAAATTCCTTCATTTTGTACTGTAAATCAGGAGGTTCATGATCACCTAAACAATTTAGAATGAAACTGACTGAAAAACTAATTTCAGAAAATCATCGTGACGAGTTTTCTGCCACATCAGGAAAACCCAGCATTAGTCCTTCACCACTCAGTTTAACCTCAATGCATTTTTCAGATGTTATTCCTGCATCTGAAAAAAAAAAAAAAAAAATCAAATCCAACGAGACAGTGTTCCCGTGACTGTGCTCCTGTAATAGAGATTCCAGAAATAAGCCAGTAAGAAACGAGACTAGATACCAGTTTACAGAATGTCAGGTATCTCATTTTGTGTTGTCCCTTGTTTCAAAATCAATCATATTAAGACTAATATTTAACTTTTTTTCCATTTGCCAGATATAACTCGGGATAGTAAACTAATATTAAAACTAAATGTTTTTACGCCTGTAAAAAATTTTAAAAACTCAACTTAAAAGCTACATATTTTGTTTTGTTTCGTTTCATTGTATTTAATAGTAAAATTTAAAAATGTGATGATTTTTTGCAATTTTTTCAAAAAAATGTGTAAAGGAAGCGGTTAAAGGGTTCACAGGAGAAGGAGAGATTTATGGTTCTAAGTAATGAGACAGGGGAAAAGTTTCTACTGTTTATCAAAAAATATATATACAGTCGAACCTCCATATAACGAACCTCTATATAGCGAATTTTTCTACGCGCATTTCAGGATTTTCTTCATAAAATAAACTTCCTATAGTGAAGTGCATTTTCTATGCAACAAACTTTTTTCTTGTGATTGGATTGTTTTCTCCTTATTTTTAAAGTAGTTCCGGACATTTTAAGTTATTCTCTCTTAACACATTTTATGGTTCTCATAAATCTTGAACTGCTTTTTTTTTGTTCAGCGCGCTGAGAGCGATAGATTTCTGGGAGTTTCATCCCAGAAGTATTACTTTTCACTAGAAACATCTTCTATATCCTCTTTCACCCTCAGTGGAAATGCATTGTGTCTCCATGTCCTTGAACTAATTTCCGTTCATTTGTAGTGTTGATCAGTTGTACTGGTAACTTCGTTTCTGATAGTTCGTAAGTGCTTGAGCATGAAATTTTTTTTAATTTTTCAGGAAGTAGATAAAGGCGTCAAAAAGAGGACATGGCTTTATCATTTGGTTTTCCTCCAAACAGCTTATCAACTATTATAAGAAATCGAGATAAGCTTCGAAATTAGGATTCATTGAATTCTTGTTCAAAACGTAGAAGAACATGTGTCCATGAAGATTTCGACGAGGCAGTTATGAAGTGGATACATACAATGCAAGATAAAAATGTTCTGATCTCTGAGCCTTTCGTAATAGAGAAAGCTTTTCCATTTGTTAAGGTATTGGGATAAGACCAATTTCTACGTAGCAATGGATGACTAGAAAAATTTAAGAAAAGATACGGAAAATTGCACCTGAAGGAATTTTTGGTGCATTTGAAAGATATGAAACGTATTATGAAACAAAGTATTTTTTCAAATAAAAAAACTCAAACAAAATTAACATGTTTTATGTATAATTAAATTTAAGTCTGCATGTGGTGATGTAAGTTTAAAAAGTCTTGTTATAAAATAATGTATGCTTAAAATTACTTGTATGCTTTAAATTAGAAAATGTCCTTAAAGCTCATTAATTTTAAAATAAAATTATTTTCTTTTTTGTAAATACAGTGTATATTCCTCAACATTCTTTTTTTCGATGGGTAAGATATGCTGCAACGTAAGTTAATAACAAACAAGTATATTATCTAAAAAAAATTTTAATGTACCATCTATGTATATATAAAAAGGAGAAAAGCGACTCACTCACTGACTGACTGACTAATCCACGATATCTCCAGAACTATTAAACTTACATATTTGAAATTTGGTATAGGTAGGTTCCCTTCATGGAGTAGACATCAGCTAAGAACGGATTTTGCAAAGATCTAATCCCAAGGGGCGTTACGGGGGCTTAAGGGGCGTTATAGATAATTATATTTCCATTATTAATCTATTAGATGTACAGTCTTGAAACTTGGTACACAGATTTCTTTCATAAAATAGAGGTACCTTACATAATGATTTTTACGAAAATTGACCTCCAAGCGGCGTTATGCATAATTATTTCCATTTTTAAACTATTAGAAGTACAGTTTTGAAATTTGATAAGCGGACTCCTATCATAGAGTACAGATCCGCTACAAAATGGGTTTTAGAAAATCGACCCCAAGTTTGCGGAGAATTAAGCAGCGTTATAGGCAATTAACTCCTTTTTTAAACTATTAGACGTAAAATCTTGAAATTGAGTAAGCAGATTCCATTCATTAAGTAGAGATCTACTATAAGATGGGTTTTGTGAAAATAGCTTCCTAAGTGGCGTTGCGGGGGCTTAAGGGGCTTTATTGATAAATATTTCCATTTCTAAACTATTAGACGTACAGTCTTAAAATTTGGTAAGCGGATTCCTTTCGTAAAAAGAGGATTTGTAAAAAGAGGAAATGCTCTTGAATTTTAGAATACTTGATAGTAAAGTACAAACAATAAGCTGGTATCAAAGACAAAATATTATGACTACAAACATTTTTAATTTGCCGAGGAGCTTCATGTATCTCGGTAAACTTGTTTACATAAAAGGATTATATTCTTCTTTGTACTGAATTGTTTCTTTTGCGAGTAATGACAAAATACTGGGCTTCTTAATTTTTTTTCGACTTTTGTACAAAAGAGTTATATTCTTAGCCTTTTGGATAATCCTTACTTTTCATTTAAAATTTCAAAAGAATTGCATAATGCCTAAATTCTAAGATTACTGCTCTGATTTTTGTGCGATGATGAACTGATTTTGTGCGTAAGGTAGAGCCAAAACATTCCTACGAAGACAACTGCTTCGATCAACATTCAAAACAATTACAAAAACATTTCCTTCTCAACGCACTGACTCCGCAATCGAGTTGCAGATAACTGTGACAACAATTTTTCTTTACTTTTTTCAAAACGAAGAGAAAGACTTTAGGTTCAAATAACACTCCCCCCCCCCTCCTCTTCGTTTGAACAGTCCCCTAAAGTGACCGGGAAAGTAGAAGAGGGCTTTGTCGGCATAGTTTCTATTTATCCTATGTCCGACAATTTAACAGAAAAGGAAATGCCCTTTCCAAAGATTTATTACGGCAATAAGAGGAAGAATAGTTTTCCGGCTACTTGAAAGAAACCTTAGATTTACAAGAAGGCAGAAATGCATTTCTAGGTTTTCTTACACCAAATAGGCATATGATAATCAACAATGACCAAAAACTGAAGGATCAACAATAATCAACGGGGAGAAGCATTTTTTGTTGATATTTTTATATCAACGACTTGTTGATATTTTTATTTTACTACTTGCTTTCCATATTCATTTACATGAACCATCTTATTCTGTATTCAGAGTTTCAAATGTTCAACAGCCTTAGAGCGCCACCGAACACTCCTTTCTTTGTACATAAAATGCGTGACTCACGAATAAATAGGCGGAAAAAAAAAGAACGAACATATTATTTTAATTTAAAAGTAACTATCTGTTCGACTACGTTCAGATTATATTTATTTTTTCAGATATTTTTGGATTGGATAATTTTTTTTAAATTATCCAATACTCTGTAGAACTTTCTAAGTTTAAAAGTCCCCATTTTCCTTTTCTTAGAGAAACTTGTGTTTGGAAATCGCCTGTGATAATTTCTACTGGTTTCAGTTCAAAAGATTTCTTTTCCTTTTAAAGGAGACATTTCCTACGAATTTAAACCACATTCCACCAAGATTTCTTTTTCAGTATTATTAAAAGGCATTGAATGAAATAGTATAAAACATTGATTATATTATATAAAACACTAATCACAATGATAACTATTGCACAAAAAAGGAAACGCTTATTTCATTTCAGTCAAATGTATAATAACCTAAAGCAAATTTAAATTAATTTATCAAGGTAAAATTTATTTATATTTTGATTTTCAGTAAATGTTGAAAATGTTATAGATTTATTTTTATTCTGTGTTAAACGCAGTAATTTCGTACATACCAACTCAAATTATCGTGTTCACTCTTAAATTAATTATTTTTGAAAAACAAATAATAATATAATTATTTGAAAATTTAGATACAATGAGTTTAAAAAATGGAAAGAAAAAGCAAAATTTTTGCCTGTCTCTCTATGTCATAATGTAAAATCTCAAATCGATAATGCGCTATTTTATAATCATATAGTACACTGTAGCTCTCTATCTTTTTATAATAGAAAATATTTGCTTTAAGACACATGCATAATTCTTTAACAAATAACAAAATTACATTAACTATATGTGAGTTAAAAAAATCTTATAACTATTGAACATCTGTATACCAATAGACATGTTAATATTCAACTAAGCTATATTGTGGTTAATCAATTTATAATTGCTTCTCTGAGAATTAATTAGTTATTTATACAACACTCTGTTAAGAATTTTTTGTATACTTACTTTCTTAAAAGAATAAAAACATTGATAAATGTCATTTTTTATTGCCTCGATAATTCATTCTGTTTTGATGTATTAGATTTCATAATAATTATTGAATCTTAAGATTAACTTTAGATTTTTACACCAAGCATTTTTCAAGAATTAAAATTATATGATAATGTTCATCTTTGATCTAATTGTTCCTATGTATGCTGAAAATTATGATAATCGATTAACAATGACAGGTAAACGTGATAAATGGCAGGAATGTGGCGTTAACTTAATACTTTATCTCAAAATCATAAATAAATGTTACTTGTTAAACAGTATCACATTGCAGATTCCACATGTTTTTACAGCTGTGGTAGCCGAGTGATCACAATTGAGGATTCCATCATCTAGCAGGGCTCTAATACACGTTAACTTTCTAAAGGCTCAAAGTACTTTCATTGACGTCATAACATAATCGACTGGGTTCCAGGTCGGATATCATCCTCGTTACTTGATTGTTATTCAAATAATGAGGTCCGTCTCATTGCGATATCCCTCATGTTTCCTCTGAATGAGACATTAATAAACTATCGATTTATTTGCATGTTCTTAAAAATAAATCCTTTAAATACACAAGTTAATAAATGTAAAATTAAAATTTTTTCCAACTGTAATGTACTGCTTTCGTTAGCATAAAATATCAAATCCTTTGAATTTTTAGAAAAATTCTTGATTAGTAAAACGCAAACAATTAGTTGACATAAGACAAAATTATGTCTACACATATCTTTAAGTCAGCAAGGAGCAAATCATTCATGTATCTTGGTAAACTTATTTATATAAGGAAAAAACTATTTTTATTCGTGTTTAATTGTTCTTTTATGACTAATTACAACACATTTATTTCTTACTTTTTCACCTTTCATATAAAAAGGTTATTTTATTAGTTTTATGGATAGAAGTTAAACTTTTGTTAGCTTCTTATTTTTAAGTTACAATAAATTATAATTCTTTTGATGTATCAGTTAGTATAACATTGCTGAAATTCTAAGATAAATGCTCTGATCTCTGTGTGATGAAAATAAATAAACTTCAAAAATATTTTAAGAAATATAATGCACGCGTCATTCTAATTCTAAACACAATCTTCCCTTTTAGGACGTATGGCAATACAATAGTTTCCAAATGTGCAGCTCAGAAAAAAAATTAGCTCCAGTCCAAAAATAAATCGAAAAATTCACAATAATCGAATTTTCTTTATTAACATAGCAATAAAAACCATTACATTTGAAAAACAATGTAAGATCAATCCCCTCTTCCAATAATTTACACTCAAAACGTGAAAAAGGCCTCCACAGGTATCTGCCGTTTTTTAAGTGATTGATTAGCTTGAACTTATTCACTACTGTGCAATTTTAACTGAGTTGGCCTAATTACAGTTATGTTGTAACCTTTTATATTTATATATTAAATGTGGGAGAAATTATCGCAAGTTCGATTTGCTTGCTGGTCAGGGTGCGAGGGCCCCGCTTGAGGTTGAAGGCTCTGGTGCATGGCATCGCTTAGCCCATTGGTAGGTACGCCACTGTGTTCACTAGTACTTTCTGATTCAGTTCTTGATGCACCTACTTGTAGAAATCAAATTTAATTCAGTTGAATAAACTTGCTGATGACTTTTTAAGAAAAAATAAAAAGTCTTCCAAATTTTGATAGAATTTAATTTTTGTTTACGATAGAATTATATTTGTAGTACAAATAAGAATATACGTTAAGTAAAATTATTCATTCAGATCTGACCGAAAACCATTATTTTTGGCAGAACGGAAACCGGAAGAGAAACGATATTTTTTTTATAGTTGAACTGGAACAAAAAAAATTACGGTTCGAAGTCCTGGCTCTATATGTTTAGAAATCACTTATTCAAAGTATTATTCCAAGAAAAAAAAATTAGAAAAAAAAAAAAAAAATAGTGTACTCTTCCAGATCTACATTTGATAAAGAATTTGATTTCTTTTAACTGAACAATATTTCGATATATGTAGAAGTCTAATTTTTTTTTTTTCAGGAGCTTTTTTTCTTATTTTTAATGTTAACATTTTTTCCCAGAGTATAATGCGCACTCATGAATTTCGATCTTATTTTCTGTGTTCAAATAGTGCGTTATACGCCGGCTTTTACGGTAAGTAATTGTTTCTATAACTGTTACGGTTATTTTATTTCAGACATATATGTTTAGTTTGTTGGGTTATAACTGACAAATAATAATTTTTTTTAAATTCTTACGTTTTCGTATAATATTAGTGGTGTTTCGAAAATTTACTGAGTGCGTACTTTATACTTCCAACGCCATTGTGCTCATAAATAACGAAATAAAATGGAAAGAAAGTACAAATACATTTTAAAACGATACCAGAACACACGTGAATGTAAAGATATATATTTCTCGAAAATTAAGCCCATTTCTGGATATTTTTAAATAAACTTTAAATTACTACTATATATATATATATATATATATATATATATATATATATATATATATATATATATATATATATATATATTCTAAGAATGAAAATGTTGGAAAAAAGAAATTTTTCTAAATGAGAGAGAGAGATTTCGTTAAATAATTTCTGCTACGTTTTATACTTTCTTGATTATCTCTAATTGTAACTATAAGAAAGTCAATAATTAGTGTGTGAAAATTCTTTTAAAATAATATGCAAAATCTAAATAAGTTTTTGGAAATTATAATTTAATGGCTAATTTTTATTTTTGCTCGAAAACGTATTATTTTATGTCATATTTTCGTATTAATTCTCGAGCAGTAGCTTTACAGGAGGAAACATACTTTAGGAAAGGAGAAAATTGATGTGCTTCGAGAATGACACAACATCGATCAGTAAATACTTCTTAAGATGAATCCAAATTCCATTAATGACTATATCTTCATAATACTTGCCTGTTATAAAAACAAACTATTCTCTATAACAAACCCTGATGAAGGGATTCAAGTGGTACTCTATTTCAGGACTTTAGATTTAAACCCTGAATGAAGATTTGTATGTGTGAGCATGTTAGAAGAGGAAACCTCTAAAATAATTGCAAAAATTGAGAATTATGTGAATAAATGTGTTGATGATAACTTGAACGAATAATATGGATATGATGTGGAAGTTAGAACAGTGAGGTGTTTCTTATACAATAGCCACGAATCACTTTATTTATAGTATTTTACTAAAGATAGAAAATAAAAATTTATGTATAAGTTTATTTATATAGTTAAGTTTATAATAGCTAAAATTTTTGCAGTATATTTAATTCTAAAATTTAAAAGGAAACAGAGTATTAGACGAATTTTTTTAGAAATGTGAATAAATGAGTCTTTCACACATACACAAAAAACAAATAACTAATTACAAAAATGAAATTAAGCTAATAATTTAAAATATCACTTGCCTGTACAAATTCATTCTGATATAAGAACGAATTCCTTTACCTTTAAAATGTACATTAATATTACCAATAAATATATATTATAAAAAAACATAAATTTTCTTTATTTATAAGTGACTTCTTTTTTCTTACATAAGGATAAAACTCGAAACATGTAATTCATTTTCAAAGTATTATTTATCACAGTAAATGGATTATTAAAAATTATATAACAATTTTTTTATTTGTAATTGAGTTCCTCATTTACTAAGCTCAAATATATATTTCTTCTACAAAATTGAATCCATTAAAAATATTTTGATTTACGTGAATGAAAAAAAGAACCGATTGTTATTTTTACAGTGAAAATTTCATACGCAAGGAAATTTAGCTATTACACTCAAGACAAGGAAGAAAAAACTGCCTGAAAAACTATCTCCCAAATTGGGACAAAACTTTTATGTTTCAATGAACCACTAGGGCATAGAAAAATGCTATAACGCCAAACCAGTTAACCCAAATAATGACGTCATTGCACATCTACCAATGACAAGCAACCTCTTTTCCTTTGACCGTGCCGAAGAGGAATGCCCGAGGGTGTGAGGAACTCAAAAAGTGCTCTTTATTTAACGCTACGCGCCAGCCTGAAGCTAAATTCACTTCTACCTCCAATTCACTGAGAGAGCAGTCCTAAGCTCTCAGCACGGTATAAAACTTTAACTCCAAGTAGTCATCTCTAAGCCCCTCCTCCCGGATTCCATCACCACAGCCAAATCGCCGACATGTCACTCCGCAGACTGAAAAAACCAACGAAGTCCTGCATCAGAGACATCATGATATGGGATTGAGGACTGTTTATCAGTCCAGGTACCCAAAAATAGACTGTCATCCACTGTGATATCATTTTCTTTCGCATGGCAAACGAAACGCCATTTTAATGTTTGAAGTATGTTGGTTCAACAGTGCTGAATATATTCAGGTTGGATATTTTTTGACGCAATGGTAAGTACGTTTTAAAATAATATTACCACTATATGTTTAGACTGTAAAATTTAATACATAACATTTAAAAAGACTGACAGAGTTTTAAATGACAGATTAATTATTGAATTTTACTCCTGTGAATAGGCTTACCAAATACGTTTAAAATAATAATTTACAAATTGTTTGAAAAATGTTTTAAGCCAGACTAAAAATGTCTTGTAATATATTATAATGTTTGTGAATGCCTTTGAATTATTTAATATCAACTTATTTGCCAAATTGTATCAAAAATGTTTCAAGAAAGACTAAAAACATATGTGTGTACTTTCTCTATGGAAAAAATATTTTCTGTAAACTGTCGAGTATTTAAAAATTAAATAAGCTTGTTTAATACTCAATTTTTTTACTGAAGCTCATTTATATACAAATGTATTTTTTCTGTATTATATGTTCAAATGATTGAAAATTCTACATTTTTTCTACAGAAATTATGGAAATTTTAAATAGTTACAACATTAAAAAATTGTTTTTGAAATGTTAATTATGTTTGGTTTTATTTTGCCTCATTTTTTAATTTTTAAATTGTAAGTTTAAAATTCTAGATTATTTGGAAGTATGAATGTCCGAGGTGTAAAAATATGCGTTTGATAGAGCAAAAGGGAACGGTTGACGGCTACGAATGGCGTTGCCGCAACCAGTCGAAAGATAATCGCCACGACGTCGTTCGGAGTGTGAGAAAGGGCACTTGGTTTAGCGAAAGCAAACTTGCTATAACTATTATCTTGCATTTGACCAGATATTGGTTCGGCAAGAGCATGAATGCGTTCGTGGTGAATGACTTGAAAGTTAATAAAAATACGTCACAAGTGGGTGGATGACAATTTTCATGAATTCCTTGCATCCATCGCATTAGTGTATCCACCAACAGATCATGACGAAATATAAGCGTAAGGTAAGTGCTTTTTAACATTTTTTAAAATGATTGATTTCATGTATTTTTTTGATTTTATCTTTGCGAAACGCCCCTTTCGTCCTTTTTTAAAAATGTAAATCATGTTGTACACACTGGTTTTAGAATGCTTTTTTAAAATGAATTTCATTGCTTTCTCCATTTTTTCTTTATATAATGATTAATTTAATGTATTTATTCGATTTCATCTTTGCGAAACGCCCATTTCATCCGCCCCCCGCTGACGCATGCGCTTCCCAAGAGTTTTTCGTCATTGACGCCTTTTTGAAAACCTTCAATTTGGCTGTTTTTGGCGCCAAAAACAGCAGTGGGTCCTCCTAGGATTTTACCAAAAAGTTTATTTTTAGGGTGAAAATTTCATACGCAAGGGAATTTAACAATTATACTCATGACACTGAAGAAAAAACTGCATGAAAAACAATCTCCCAAAATGGGGACAAAACTTTTATGTTTCAATGAACCACTAGGGCATAGAAAAATGCTATAATGCCAAACCAGGCAACCCAGAATAATGATGCCATTTCACATCTACCAATGACAAGCAACCTCTTTTCCTTTGACCCTGCTGAAGAGGAATGCCTGAGGTGAGAGCAACTCAAAAAGTGCTCTCTATTTAACGTTATGCCTCAAAAAGTGCTCTTTATTTAATGTTATGCTAATGATGTGCACTACGAAGAGTTTTTCTCGAAATTCACTGTATATTTAATCTATTTGGCTTGTTTTTATTATTCAAACCTCTTTGAATGTGGCAACAGATTTTTAGTTAAGTATGTTTATATGGTATATTCTAAGTAATTTTACGTTATGAAAATAACTATAATACTTCATTCTTATATATGCGGCGTGTGCTCAAATAATTCGTTCTTTCATGTATATACCTTCATGAATTCATAAGTGTAGTCTCATTTTATATTGTGTGCTGAAGAAAAATAAAATATATTGAAATCAGAAAAGAATAGTTTCTGGAGTCACAACAGCAGGACTAAAAAGTGAGTTTCAATATCCTGAAGATATTAGTCTCAAGAAACAAATTTTAATAATAGGAGGGATGAATCTTGGGCTTCAATGAGGAGTTTTCAACGTTTGGCATTAATCTTGTCATGTTTAATCCTAAATCGCTCCTCCGTTAGTAGTCTTTTTTCTTGCTTTTTTTTTTTTGGAAATGGGTAATGGCACTGAAACTCCTTCTCACTAGGAAAAGGAATTAAAAACTTTCCCATAATACTCCAGAATTTGGAATGGGATAATAGCATATGTCGTTCCATATCCCACAAAAAATAACTGTAATTCAGGATAAATTAGAGGTATGTCTGTTTAAAACCAAATTAGTTGATTAATACCCATTTACAAACTTTACTTTAAGATCTTCGTTACTGCCTGCTCCGATGAGTTCCTCTAGTAAAATGACTTTTTTTTTCTATGGGACCACACACACATATGAATTCATTGCTTGCGCTGTGGTAATTACCATAGTCAAAGTACACTGAAACCTAGTTTCAAAATCTGAATAAAAGGCATTAAAATATTGAACACGGGTTTAAACATAATTTTCCTGTTAGATTGTCTGTGGCCAATTGAGAAACTAGGAATATTCATGGCGTACAATATTATGCTGATTTAGCTTAATTCTGGTAAGAAACGCTGAAATGATGGTCCTTGTTTTAATAAAATTTATGCTGTCACCTTGTAGCTGCAAATTAACCTCATTAAATTTAATAAATAAATCTGTAAAAGAGATAAAATCTGGTTTTCATTTGACTAAATTTTCTTTTATAATTAAAGTCACGATCTTGTTTAATGAGAGCCATTATCGTGTGTAGACCCTCATGGGTACCTCCCGAAATTACTTTTCGCTTACGTGCCCCCGGCAGGTACTCTTAGTGCCTTGGGGGTTGATATAGACCACTTTGGGAATCACTGTGTTAGAATTCTAGGAGATTATCCTGTAAAAAAATTTTTGCATGGCAATTTTTGCTACTTACGTAATATTGCAACAATAGCCATATCTTAATAACACGCCAAGTTGGCCAGCCCAATTTCCTATGTGTCGTATGTGCTGAATTGGCTTCCATGTGCTTCATTTTATATAATGTTGCCAATAGGTTGCGATAATACACATACTCAATTTTTTTTAATGATTTTAACAAATTTTGGCTACCTTTCCTCAACAGAAAATAATGGTAGTCTTTCTAATTTGGTTACTCTATTCAGTAGAAGTACTGTGAATCTTTTTCATAAAATTTCTAATATAGTTAAATCCTACCTCCACTATTACCTTCAAAACATGCAATTTGTCAATCTTTTCATTTGATAAATTCATTAACAATGAACATACTTAAGAAGTATCTTCATATAGTATTGGTTTTTCTTTAAAAGTATAATGGCCGCTGTAGCCAAGTGGTATGGCTATCGGATCATGGCTTGCCTTGTCATGAGTTTGAGCCCAATACCACTAAAGACCCACAGTGTAGGGCAGCGATGCACATTAAATCTGTCAAGAGCTGAAACGTCCTCCTGTTAGTGTGGTGTGGTAGTTAGGAGAGGGGGTGCCAGCTCAGGTGTCATCCATGTCACTTGACATGGTTCAAAATTACGTGGTCCGTCGCCAAAAGCCCTAGTGTAGCCGAACAGTGCAACGTTAATATTGAATCAATCAATTTACAGGTATAATTAAATATAGTAATATTTTTTGTGTTCTATTTAATTTTTATTTTCCTGATTTATCAATTGTGTGAATCACCTTAAAGTACATGTTTCTTTTTAATGATAGATATGTAGAAAGTTTAAAGTTAAAGCCTATTTCTATTTTCATTCTTTGTTGAGGATCAATGAGAATTTCTTTGTGTTTGAATTTTATCTCCCACTTATAGAAAATATGGAGGGGTATTTCTCCCATGTTTTCTAGCATTTTAAAATGGCAAAATTTTATACAACACAATTTTCCTTTGGTGACAAAAAAATCACCAAGAATTTTGCTGACTTATGGAACAAATCTTCATTATAAAGAAGCCCTGGACATATACAAATTCTTGTTGGTAGTTTTGTTGGAAAAGAATTTGCAAATGTTTTTTGAAAAAAGTATTCTTGACTTTTAACTTTTTTTGCCCCTTGCAAGATCCTTATTAAGCATTATATCATAGGCCTTAAACAGATATTGTGCATTTTATGACAAAACTGTTATGTCTGAGTATTTGAAAATTGTGTCTAACTATGAACTCGCAAAATCAATTTCTTACTTTTGACTGTACTTAATACAAAATATATTTCCTGAGATATTTTTATGATGTGGAAGGAGATTGCCCAAAGAGTTATGAAGGTAATTAACTGAAAGTTTTTGTGTATATGTGCTGTATAATAGGTCTCTGCTAAGCCTCAACTTAAATTTATCACTCAAAGCATTACAAAATTTTCAGTCACTTATGTTTATATAACAACTATTTTTTAAAACAATTTCATGAAATGACTGAGATAAAATGTTTTATTTTTTGTAAAAATAGAAATATCTCTAAAATTTTAGGTCATGGCAAATGTTTCATTTTTTTTTCTAATATTTATTTGTAGAAAAAAAAATCACATCGATATTAGAAATTTCTTCATTAACTTTCTTTAGAAAAAAGTTTTGTTTATGTTTTCTCTTTATGTAAATTTGGCATAAGTTCAATATAAATATTTTTTTTCTTTTGAAGAAATGTGTTATACATAGTCAACTAGATTAATAACATCCCCTTTTGTCAAGGAAAATAGCGTAACAAGGAAGGAGCTTCAGCGAAGATCCAAATCCCACCCACAAAGCAACATATTTTTAGCATTAAGCGTAAACATTCTATCATTGCTTTTGTCGGTGCTAGTTTGATAATGTGGGGCATGCACCAAGTTGTTTATGTGTGCCAAGATGTGCGATAACATTACAATATGCTTACCTTGATATTTTTATCGTCTGGCGATGTGATTGCCATGGGGATAACGTATATTAGAAATAACTTATTGGTTTTTTCCCACGGTAAGCCTATTAATTTCGAATGATTTTAATTCAATGTCTTTAAAAATCGAACCAATTTCAGTTTGATTCTTCTAATATTTCCATCTTTTGTTTTATTTTGTGCTATTTTTGAATACGGATACTTCTAATATAGGTTAGTATTAAATATTTTTTAAAAAGAATGAGTGTTGTGCTTTTAATTATCTCTATAAATCGTTTATTTTTGCTTTATTTTACATTTTAAAAATGCTTTTTTTTAATGTTCCTTGTTCAATGAAATTCGTTTTTAAATGCAGCTTTTAAAATATTGCAAGTTTTCAGTACTTTGTAATTGATATTCATTATTAATTTTAAAAATATTATTGATTGATCTAGGTTATTCTCAATCTCTTCCTGTATTCTTTTGTAATATATTTCAATGTATTTATAAATAATTTTCTAAAATGATCTTCCTGGCGATTTGATACCGGAAAGCATGCATTTTACATTATTTTCCATTGCGATTTATAAATGGATGCGGCCCTGTTAGGTTCCATTCCAGCAACCGCTGCTTGGCGCAATGTCCAGGATTATCAAACTAGTTGCCCATAATTTTGGTAAAAGTATTTTAAAGATTTTAGCTTTTCCTTCCATAAACAATTTATAACTATTGGCTGTGTATCATAGCTTTTGGCGATGTCAATTCATTTGACGAATTGGTGGACAGTAGTTTTAAAGTTCTTGTATTTAATTTTTTTTTCATGATTTATGTTTAAATTATTATATTACTGATTTAAAAACTTATTTTATGTCTATTTTAATCCACTTTTTTTATGATCAATATTTAATAAGTCCTAAGAATAAAATATTTTTTTTATAAATACTTTTCATGATAAAAATCTTTGTGATGCGTGGAAATTAAATCTTTTTCCATTTTCATGCATTGCTAAGAATTTGCCTTTGAATTTTATCTTCCACTTACAAAAGAGGACTCCTTTCTTTTTTAACACTTTGAAGAGATTTTTTTATCTGTAATGTGTTCTCTACTGAAATTAAAAATAAACTAGAAATTTTGTTTAAATTTTTAATATCAACTTATTTATTACCATATTGTAAATGTATCATATTATATATTTTGTTCAAATTTTTTTAAACCTTTGTATTTTCTGTTGTTGTTTTTCAAGTCATTGAAGCTTTAAAAGTTACTTTGAGTTCATTTCTTTTAATTTAGATTTCAATATATTTAAATTCACTTAAATGATATTTGATTGGCTTAAGTAAACTGAATGGGAATACAGTGTTGGATTTAAGGATTTCTCTTTTCCAAACTGCACAAGTTCAATAAAATGAATTTTTTCTTTTTTTTGCATAAGAATTAGAAGTGAGTAAATTAGTTCAATTTATCTTTATATTTCTCCTATAACTGGGAAATATTCTATTCAAGTCAATTTGTTTTTAGTGTCAGAGGTTAAAGTGTCTAAATGCTGTGATACGTAAAACTGCCGTGGAGATAAAAAAAACTTTAAAATTTTAAAAAATATTTTAATGCTATGAAAAATGTATTAGAAATCATTAGATTTGCATTTAATTAAGTAAGAAACATTTATTTCTAAACAGCATTATACAGATTTTTAATTTTGCTTCAATATTAACAGAAACAAGTGCCTTCCTTTGAAGTTTCCTCCACAGTGACCTCTCATTCACCTTCGTTCTCCAAGTTTTCTCATTTATAACATTAAAGTCTGAGTCTGAGTCTGTCCATCTCAGCCATGGTCTTCCATTCTTGCGAATCCCAGAGACTTTGAACTGTAGTATCTTTTTGACAACATTATTATCTGGCATTCAAATTATATGTGCCATTTAATTCATTCAATTTATTTTTATGCATTTAATAACGTCTGGCAGTTAATAAATTCTATATCGGGGATGACGAACCATTGCAATGGTACACAACTCAATATTTTTCGCACGCCAGTGATCAAAATGGTTTGCATTTTATTTTAAAATAACCCAAGTTTTCTATGAAGTACTACTAACAAACGCGAGTGATAGGTCGAGGTACAGTGGGAAGAACAGTCGTTTGTTATTTCCTTGCCTTAGTTACGTCGTGGATTGCAATTGCTTATGATGCAAAGTTCGTCTATGCATAGCATAGTCAATTTCATTAACATAACTGTATTTTAAATTATTTGTTACATTTTTGATTTTTAAGTGTTTTTTAACATAGCTAGTTCAGCAAAAGAATAAAAAGTGCAAGATAGTAAGTGTAACAAAGAATTTTAAATTTGGTGAATCTAGAAATATATTATTAGTAAAGGTGACAAACCAGTATATATTTTATGTTCTGAAATAGTGGTATGCAGAACAAAACCTCTGTAAAACGGCATTTTGAAACAAATCGCAAATACTCTTGTCAAAAAAGTGAACCACAGGAAAAATAATTAATTGCTTAAAAATCGATTGTAGATGACTCAAATTGAGGATGCATTCTACTAAAAGCAATATCTTACAATTCTAATATAAGTTCTTTGTCATTCAATCTGGAACAACAGAATATACACTAATGTTGCTTTAATGTTACTTTTTTAAGTTACACATATAACTAAAACATTTACAACTATACAGTGCAAAGGGTGTTTTTTCGTAGTGAATAGAGTTTTGAGCTCTTAGTATTTAGTTTTATTATTTTTCCAATGATCACAAGTCAAAATTATTTGATGGCATGTCTGTACCTCATTAAACACTTTAGAAAGAAAAAATAGCATGTCAATTCCTAAAGGTTCGCCATCCCTGTTCTGTATAATTCAAAATTGAGTCTTCTCCAGCTATTGTTTTCATTTACACCTCCAAGTATACTTTGAAGTATTTTCTCTCAAAGGATGCTGTGGCCGCGGTAGCGGAGTGGTATAGGTATTGGACCGTGGCGTGCTTTGTCACGGGTTCGAAACCTGTACCACTAAAGACCCGCCGTGTAGGGCAGCGATGCACGTTAAATCTGTCGAGAGCTGAAACATCCTCCCGTTGGTGTGGTGTGGTAGTTAGGAGAGGGGGGTGGCAGCTCAGGTGTCATCCACGTCACTTGACCATGGTTCAAAATTACGTGATCCGTCGCCAAAAGCCCTCGTGTAGCTGAACAGTGCAAAACGTTAATATTCAATCAATCTCAAAGGATGCTATTTGATTTTCTTCCAGTTTTGTTCCTTAAACTTTATTTTCGTGAAAATTTTGCAATATGTCTCAACTTTAGAATATTATAATCAGGAAATAAAGATTATGAATTGTATTAATTAAAATTAGGATTTTTGACCTTTTCACCGTTGTATTTTTTCTACTACAGAAAAAAATTTTAAGAAAAATTCAAAGTGTAATATTGTGTAAAAGAAATATTGTAATAATACTGAAAGTTCATCAATGCTATTTTTTGAAAATTACCAAAAACAGATATGCAGGGTAATCTAGATAAAATATTGAAGGAAAAAAAAAACAATTTTCATGAAGTTTGAGAATGAATAAATAATATTTATAATGGATGTAATTCCAAAATTAATTGAATTAGCATTCTAACATCCAAGCATCAGAAAAGATTGGAAAATATGCTTCTATTTTATTTTCTGGTACTGTAGCAATATTCAAATCTATTAGCAGTAAAGTTTGATGTAAATTTAGTAGTATTTTACCTAATAACACAGAATTTAGAATAGTAGAAAAAATATTAACTTATGTGCAAGTAAGTTGAATATTTAGTACGAAAAAATTTTCCATTAGCTTTTAAAATTTTGTTTTATTTCCTCAAGAAAGTAAAATTGGAATTTCATACATTTTTCTTTTTTAATGAATGAGTAAGCATTTTAAAATGATTTCGCCGAGAAGGAAAAACAAAATTAGGTTATCCTTAGCACACTTGTGGTTTTTGTAATTCAATAATATGAAGGGCCTATTCAATTTTTTTCATAGAGAATGAGGGATTTTTGCTTTTCAGAATACATCAGTGGACATTCACTACAACAAACATCAGTCAGTCTTTTTCTCCAGTTTTGCACATGTTCCATCGAAATGTAGTACCTGCTTCCTTAAATAATTGAATTAAATAATTTGCAGCTTTCAAAATTTCAATGCTGGCCATAATTCTATGTCATCTTCTCCAAATGTTTGCGTATTGATTTCTTGTTCAAGTAATGTGGGATGGTGCTCTATAAATGAGAAATTGACCTTTGACATACAAGTGAGGAATTAGAAGGTGCACATCAGTTTAGGTGAAGCTATAAAGTGGAATTTAAAAAAAAAGGTGTAGCACAAATTTCAGTTTCTCTTACTGAAAGTAGCATTATATCCCAAATAAGACTAATATGGTAAAAAAATATACTTAAATCCCTTGATTTATAGATAACTTATATACATCATACTTTGATGAAAACGAAAGTTATTTCCAATTTTTTTTAAATTTTGACCACAGTCAAGTCACAAGGACGACTCCAAAGTTTTCATGCAAGTATGGGAAATGCAAATCTTTTAGCTTCAGGAAATACTGTGAATCATCTCTTCCACATCATAGGTTTTTAGTTGCTTCAGGACCATAGGAGCGAGAGTTCAGAAGAATGCTTTTCACGAAATTACTGGTACCATGGCCTCTTCATTACTTGAATAAAGCTATTGTTTATTTTATACAGTTGTGAAATTTCAATATATTTATTTTTCTATGTTACCATGTTTGCAGAATTGTCTAATTTCTTTTGTAAATTATCATTTTGTTTGAGAAAGTTTGAATGAAACATTGATAGGTAGTATTTTGTAAATTTTAGAGCATTATATATATATATAAAAAATCCCGTTTGTCGAAAAACTTTCGTAATTCTCCCATATTAGTCTGTCTAAAATATATTCATATATTATCATGATATTCCTTTAGTTTCCTATCATATTGCTTATGTTAACATAATCGTAATTTTAAAAAATTCCCTTAGTATATTTTTAGGAACTAATATTTAATGCATATTTTAGATTTTCATTCATTTAATAAAAATGCTATTTAACAGCCAACTAATTCCTTTATATACCAAAAAAAAATTCTTAGCTAATTCTTTTAAGCTGTGATATCGATCTGATTTTTCCCCCCTTTACAAATTATAATGAATAAAATTCTGCTTACATGTTCAACATTATATTGAAGAATTTTTTTTTTCTTTTACAGAAGGTGCTGTTTATGTACTCATATTCTGAACAGCTCATTCTCTTCGTTATATGCTTTAAGTAGAGATTCGTGGAGTCACACTGGGAAAGAAACTTTCATATTTAAAATTAGGAAAATGGCTTCTTCTCTGTATGACTCTCCACCTCATCTACATGTTCTGGATAGTAAAAAGACTCATTTTTGTGAAATATGTAAGAAAGGTTTTTTTCAAATTGGTAATTTAGAGTCACATTTACGGATTCATACCAAGGAAAAGCCTTATATTTGTGAAATGTGCAACAAGGCTTTTTCTCGAGCTGGTCGTTTGAAAGCACATTTACGGGCTCATACCAAGGAAAGGCCCTATGTTTGTGATATGTGCAACAAGAGTTTTACTGCTAGGGAATATTTAACAGCACATTTACGCATTCATACCAAGGAAAAGCCTTATGTTTGTGATACATGCAATAAGGATTTTACTAATATTAGATATTTAAGAATACATTTATGGATTCATAAGAAGGAAAAACCTTATGTTTGTGAAATGTGCAACAAGGCTTTCTCTCGAGCTGATCATTTGAAAGCACATTTACGGACTCATACCAAGGAAAGGCCCTATGTTTGTGAGATGTGCAACAAGAGTTTCACTGCAAGGGATTATTTAAAAAAACATTTCCGCATTCATACCAAGGAAAAGCCTTATGTTTGTGAAGTGTGCAACAAGGGTTTTTCTTTCAGTGGTGTTTTAAAAAAACATTTACGAATTCATACCAAGGAAAGACCTTATGTTTGTGATATATGCAATAAGGATTTTACTCATATTGCATCTTTAAGAACACATTTATGGATTCATAAGAAGGAAAAACCTTATGTTTGTGAAATGTGCAATAAGGGTTTTTGTAACATAGGTCATTTCAAAGCACATTTACTGATTCATGCCAAGGAAAAGCCTTATGTTTGTGAAGTGTGCAACAAGGGTTTTTCTTACAGTGGTGTTTTGAAAGACCATTTACGAATTCATACCAAAGAAAGGCCTTATGTTTGTGATATATGCAATAAGAATTTTATTCAAATTGTATCTTTAAAAAGACATTTACTGACTCATACCAAGGAAAAGCCTTATATTTGTGAAATGTGCAACAAGGCTTTTTCTCGAGCTGATCATTTGAAATTACATTTTCGAATACATACAAAGGAAAAGCCTTATGTTTGTGAAATGTGCAACAAGGCTTTCTCTCGAGCTGATTATTTGAAATCACATTTACGGACTCATACCAAGGAAAGGCCCTAAGTTTGTGAGATGTGCAACAAGAGTTTCACAGGAAGAGAATATTTAGAAGTACATTTACGCATTCATACGAAGGAAAAGCCTTATGTTTGTGAAATTTGCAACAAGGGTTTTTGTGAAAGTAATCATTTGAAAGCACATTTAAGGGTTCATACCAAGGAGAAGCCTCATGTTTTGTGAAACATGCAACAAGAATTTCTCTTGAAGTGACCATTTATAAGAAGACATTTACAGATTCAAAGCAGGGCAGTAACTTAAAGTTTTCGAAATGCAGCATCTGCTGTTTTCAGAAACTGGTTATTTAAAGCACATATGCATATTTATAGAATGGATGCGTCTCAGGTTAGTGAAATACGCAACATTGCGTTCTCTTAAGACATCTTGCCAAAAAAATATATATATCAAGTGTAAAAAAAAAAATTTTTTTTTAACTTGAATAACAATGTATGCTTTTATAATGTAGAAAGCCATATATATGTGAAGACTCTTCCATTAAGTCTTTATTGATATAGATTTTCATTTTACTTCCACCAATATTTTAAAGACATTTTTCTCTTTTTTTTAAAGATTATGAAAAGAAGTATATATTTTATTTGATTGTATCTCTTGTATGTTTTGAAATGAAAAATCATATAAAATATTGTTATACTTTCAATTACACTGTACATTTATATTTAATATTCTCATGTAGCATTAGATGAAAAATAAATGTAAATGTGATTATCATGTGATTGTTCTATATTTCTAAAAGTTGGTTTTTTGAAATTTAGGTTCAAAATATGAGGGTGTTATTTTGAAATAATGACACATAACAGTTCCTGTCTGGCAGACCTAGTCGACTCGTGATTTACGGAACACCTTTTTCTAGAATTGTTCTGTACCTTAATTAAAGGCAAAAAGCCTCTATTTAATACATAATAAACCTTGAACCACAGTTATTTCAGAAGCACCCCCCAACAAAAGTTATATATTGGTTTATGTAAAAAAATAATTGGACCTCTATTCAAATGCTATATCCTTTCTTGAACAGAACACAAAGAGACTTTATTTGAAAGCATCAAATTTCAACAGGAAGGGGGAAGCTTTACACTTAAGAGGTGCAGATGAATCATGACTGTAACCTGTCGTACGAGTTTTGAGAACAGGATAAGGATCTCCTACTAAAACTTAGGTTTTCTTATGCTTTGTATTGTTTGGAAACTGCTAAGACTTACCCCAAGCAGAAGAATGTAAATGATGCAGCATCTTCTTTTTTGATTCAGAATTCACAGTCAGAAACATTTATTTTATCAATGATGATTTTAAAATTTCCATGTAACTAGTACATAATGATTCGCTAATAGTATATTTAACTGCTGAACAAGAAATGTGTCATTTCTAAATATGGGTATTTTTGGTGTCTTTACTTATTATAAAAGTTCCGAAAGGTAAGTGGAGAAAGATTTTTGAACTTCATATTACGTATAATAAAGATTTGGGGGCGTTCAATCTCAATGAATTTGTTAAATCGGGACCAGATAGTATACAATGTAGAGTGTTGTGTGAATTTTGAGTGCTATTTTGAATAACTAATGACTAAATAGCAGGGGGAAATGTATTAAATGTTAAAAACATTGAAATTCTTTTGCAATATTATATGCTGTTTGCACAAAAGAAAAATTAAAGGCTTGTGGCTTATTTTATCGAGTAGTAAAATTGTCCGGTAGCTGAGTGAGTGACAATGTATCGCGCTTCCACGCGGCAGGTCCGGGGTTCATATCCCGGGCTGGGCAGCGTCGTCTCAACCTTGCATTGCTTCAGTAGGTCGATAAAATGGTAACAGGTTTGCTTGGGAACTGAACACTGGAGATTTTCGCGTCATGCTGACCACTTGACCGAAACATCTGCATATGTACCCCAGCGTCTGAAGTAACGTAAACTAAGAAAGGCACTGTAGGTTTTGGCCCTCATGGGCTGTTGCGCCACTGAGTTCAGTTCAGTAAAATTCCATGGTATTAAAAAAATATATATTTCGGGGGACACTTTAATAGGCGAAACCATGTAGAGTACTGATCTTTCAATAATAGGCGAAACCATGTAGTACTGATCTTTCAATGGCACTTGGTTCATTTAATCCTTTTTTAACAGACTGAGAAGCTCTGGAATTATTTTTAATGAACAATATTGCTGATAAGCAGTGTATTGAATAAGAAATAATCTTCCTAAACTGTGACTTTTTAGGATTGGTATAGATGGGTGGTTATTTGAAATTACTTCTTTTCCAAAAGGAAAAGCAAAAAGAAATTAAAATCGGAAGGAAAAAGAATTGTGCAATTATAGGGCTTCTTTTTTATACAATGCAGCAAGAAAGTAAAAGAAAAATATGTTTATGCATTAAACAACAAGAATCGAAGTATTAAATTTTCATAAGTTAATAATATTTAATCTACAACAAACAATCAAAACCTATAACACATCAGGAATTTGGAAACAGGAGGTAGTTGTGTATATGTTTAATAATGACGACTGTCGTGTAAATTGTGGAATTACAGTTTGAAAACAGATACGCACTTCACCAGAAATATTTGAATTAGTTTTATAAAACGGAGTATGTTTTGAAAAGTTTTAAAAGGGATACAAACGAAGAAGCTACGTAATTAGACTGTGACATTTGGGATAGCTCCTTGTCTTAGGTGATTAGAACCCAGTTTTGGATGACTAAAAGTAAACGGAGCGCTCTTGTTATTATTTGAACTTTCAAAGAAAGTTTGTATTTAAAACACTGCTGAGTGTCACAAATTAAAATTTTAAAAGAATTTGCCTTATTTTCTTGAGAAAAAGAGATTGTGAAATTTAATGTCATAAGTAATATAAAAGTTATTTCTTTAAGTCAATTCCTCCTAGGGTCAACAAAGAAACATTTTATTTTAGTTTCTTTTTTATTAAGTACTTATAATTAATATAAATATTGCCGCACGCATAATTTGCTACAAGTCCCGATAGCCGAGTTGGCAGAGCGTTGGACTGAACTTCCTCAGGTCTCGGGTTCGAATCCCGGCCCCGGCAGATTTATCCAAAGACTGGAATTTTGTTCTCGTTTTTAATGTATTGTTTCTCTAGGTTCTAGATGAATCTAGATCATTCTTTAGAGTGCATACTGGGTATTTCTCGAATATTCCGAAGTGTATAAAAGCAGAGTTCATCGCCAGTTGGGGATGTTCTCAGTCCAGTGTTGTATCGAGCTCCCAGCGTTAGAATAAATCTAATTGTTTGTTTAATTGAACTGTGTACTTCTTTCGAACTCCGTGACAAGTTTGGTGGAGGCGCGGGGTACAATTACGTCAAACGTGGATAATAGCGACAACCTTCGCAGGAGCCTCCGGTTAAGAGGATTATCCCCCGAATTCGGACTGTTAAAAGAAAATAGTAGGAAGAGGACAAAAATGCCGACCGAGCAAGAAGTCAAGCCCGCTGTAGTAACACCTTCGTTACAGCAATGGAGGAGCCCATCGACCTTCCGAGGAGCGCCTGGGGAAGACCCTCTCAAATGGCTTAAAGAGTACGATCGAGTAGCCAACTTTAACAAGTGGGATGACATGATGTGCCTGGCTAACGTTTATTTCTTTCTTGACGGAACTGCGAGACAGTGGTATGTCAACAACGAAGACGCCTTAGATTCCTGGGAAGCGTTTAAAAATGGACTAAGTGGACTTTTCGGTGACCGTCAAAAATATACCAGAAGGGCAGAAGAACAACTAAAATGCCGAGCCCAGCGTTCAGGCGAGAGTACACAGTCCTACATACAAAGTGTATTAGGACTTTGCCAAGAGGTAAATCCTCTGATGAGAGAAGACGAAAAAGTGTCACACCTAATGAAAGGTGTTGCTGAGGATATTTATCAGGCCCTGTTGACGAGAGAAATCAACGACACAGCAAGTTTTATCAAATGGTGCAACTATATCGAAGATATGAAGCAGAAGAGAGTTGGTCGACCGAGATTTGAAAGGCTTCCAAACGTCGTACCGGTTGCATCCTGACGGATGAGACTGATTTGGTCTCTCTTATTCGCACAATCGTACGAGAAGAAGTCCATCGACTAGTTAACCAGACGCAAGAATCTTTGGACTCCGATCCCCAATCCTTAGAAGAGATCGTTCAAGACGAAGTTGAAAGGGTTTTGGCCCCAGTGTCAACAAAACCTACAGAAACTAGACCACGACCAACATACGCCGCTGTAACCAGGAAATACAGAGCTCCTGTTCAGAAATTCCCACCTGAACCAAGAAAAACAGATGTGTGGAGAACGGCTGACAACAGACCTGTTTGTTTCCACTGCGGACGTCCTGGACATGTAATGCGCTACTGCCGAGAGAGAAAGGCTGTCTTTGACAACTCTCGAAACCGCCGACGGAACTTCGACGACGTTGGCACTGAAGAAGAAATACGCCGACCAAACTCTTCTCGCCGTTTTACGCCAAGTCCCACGAGAGGCCGATCCCCAATACGTCGTTACAGATCCCCGTCGCCATATCGCCGATCCAGTCAGTCGCCAGGCCGTAGGAGCGAGGAAAACTAAAGAGAGCGACCTTCCAAGGAGGTGAGGCCGCGTGTACTGGAAATCCTCCGTCGACCGCCAAGATGACTGGTAACCAACTAGACGTAATAATAGATAAGAAGCCGATACGTGCTCTAGTAGATTCTGGGGCATCGTTTTCTGTCATATCCGATAAGTATCGCCGATTTTTAAAGAAAGTTCTGTTTGCTGATGCCAAGAGCGTTATGCTGAAAGTTGCGGATGGAAATTTTGTTCGGCCGATAGGGAAATGTGTTTTACGTGTCCGTATAAACAATCGAGAACTGCCTTTTGAATTTATTGTTTTATCCCATTGTAGCCATGACGTCATCCTAGGATGGGACTTTTTTTTTTTAGAGGCGTCTCAAGCCGTTATAGACTGGACAAAATGAACTTGTTCTAGAAGACATCTGTCGAGACTCCACAGCGCCTGACGCCTGGAATTTGTATGCCACCAGGGACTATACACTTAAGCCGCATTCTTTAACTAGAATAACAGTATCAGGATATCAAACCCGAGGAGACATAAATGTAGTTCTAGACGGCAGCAAACATTTGCTCTTCGAGAAAAATATTGCTACACCGTCCATGGTATCCACATATCGTAACGGAAAAAGTGATGTCTGGGTTACCAACCTGCAGTTCCGAAACCAAATCATCCCTAGAGGAATGTGCATAGGCCAAGATGAACCACTAAATGAAGGGCATCTATGTGTTATTTCCGACACATCGGGTTGCTTGGATGACCAGCAAGAAACTTTTTGAGTCACAGATGAATTGTTCGTTAATGATGTCACCCGAGTTAAGTGACGAACAGAGAAACAAGCTATCCGAACTACTCGGAAATTTTCTGGGCTTTTCACGAAGACCGACAAGTCGACAGCCGCGAAGACGAATGTGAAACACAGGATTTTTACTGGTGATCATGCTCCAATCAACCAACGAGCCTACAGAGTCTCGCCGACTGAAAGACGCATCATTCATGAAGAGGTTCAGAAAATGCTTGATGAAGGTATCGTCCAACCCTCTGAAAGTCCTTGGTCATCACCCGTTGTGCTCGTAAGAAAAAAAAAAAAGACGGTAGTTGGCGTTTTTGCGTCGATTATCGCAAGCTGAATAGCGTCACGAAAAAGACGTTTATCCTCTGCCTCGTATTGACGATACGCTCGACTGTCTGAAAGGTGCCAAGCTCTTTTCTTCCATGGATCTCCGATCTGGTTATTGGCAAATACAAATAGACGAAGCGGATCGTGAAAAGACGGCATTTATTACCCCCAAAGGCTTATACGAGTTTAAAGTCATGCCGTTTGGTCTCTGTAATGCACCTGCGACCTTCGAGAGAATGATGGACAATTTGCTACGCCATTTTAAATGGACTATGTGTCTTTGTTACCTAGATGACATAATAGTGTTCTCAGAAACTTTTGAAGACCATCTTATACGATTAAGACTTGTTCTAAAATGTCTTCAGGAAGCTGGTCTTAAATTAAATTCAAAGAAGTGTCTTTTTGCTGCCCAAGAAGTAAAGATTCTAGGCCATCTTGTATCTAGTAATGGCGTTCGTCCCGATCCCGACAAAATAAAAGCCGTAAGAAATTTTCCCACTCCAAAGAATATACATGACATACGAAGTTTTCTTGGCCTTTGTTCATACTTTAGAAGATTTATTAAAGGTTTCTGTTATCTCGCCGAACCTTTGCAGTCGTTGCTGAAAAGTGGCGTGGAGTTTCATTGGGGTCCTGAAGAGGTGGAAGCATTTAACAGTCTTAAGAAAGCACTTACTTCGGATCCAGTATTGGGGATGTACGACGAAAGAGCTTCTACAGAAATCCATACTGATGCAAGCGGGTACGGTATCGGAGCTGTCCTAGTACAAATTCAGAATAATGTCGAGAAAGTTATAGCATACGCTTCTAGAACTCTGACAAAAGCCGAAAAGAATTATTCCACCACAGAAAGGGAATGTCTTGCCATCGTATGGGCTACCAACAAATTTCGGCCGTACATATTCGGGAAACACTTTACTGTTGTAACTGACCATCATTCCTTGTGCTGGCTCATGAATTTAAAGGATCCTTCAGGAAGGCTTGCCAGATGGGCCCTTCGACTTCAAGAGCATGTTTTTGACGTAAAATATAAAACCGGTAAGAAGCATAGTGACGCCGACGCTCTTTCGAGAAATCCAGTGGAAGAGGAAACGGAAACACCAGACAAATTTTTAGCAGTCACGACGAGTATGAACCTTGCGATGGAACAGAAAAAAGATCAAGACCTTGCGAAATTAAAACTTTTGAGCAACTCATCCAAAAACGAAGAATTCAGATTCATCGACGGTATCCTTTGATGGAAGAATTTTGATCCAGATGGAAAGTTGTGGTTACCAGTCATTCCTAAACATCTACGAGCAGACATACTAAGACACTTTCATGACGCCCCCACCGCAGGACACCTTGGTTTCGCGAAAACTTATGACAGGATTCGCTAGAGATTTTACTGGCCGGTAATGTACCGAAATGTCGTTCGGTATGTCATGCATTGTCGGGAGTGCCAAAGGAGAAAATCCGTTCCTCAACGACCACCTGGACGTTTATTTCCCATCCCTCCAGCTATAGCTCCTTTCCATCGCATTGGAATTGATCTCCTTGGGAGATTTCCAAAGTCTGCTCATGGAAACAAATGGATAATAGTCTGCACGGATTACTCAACGCGATATGCAATAACAAAAGCCTTGCCGACAGCCGAAATAGCGAAGTTCTTACTTGAAGAAATTGTCCTCAGGCATGGAGCTCCTCGAGTAATTATCACAGATCGTGGAGCCGTCTTTCGATCCAGACTTGTTTCCTCTCTCGTCGACTTGTGTATCATTGATCATCGTTTCACAACGGCGTATCATCCCCAAACAAATGAACTGACGGAGCGCTTCAATAAGACCTTGGCCGACATGTTGTCAATGTATGTGGATGTAGAGCAGAAAAATTGGGATGAAATTCTACCATTTGTAACCTTCGCTTATAATACCGCTAAACAAGAGACCACAGGTTTTACGCCGTTCTATTTACTTCATGGTCGTGAAGCGGAAACGACACTAGATACAATGCTACCATTCTGTCCTAACGATTTTGATGACAATAACATCACCAAGATAGCAGCCAGAGCCGAAGAATCACGACAGCTAGCCCGAGTGCACACTCTGAGAGCTCAAGACAAAGATCGTCGACGTTACGATTCCAAACACCAAATGGTGTCCTACGCTCCCGGAGATCTCGTATGGGTTTATACTCCAGTGAGAAAAGTCGGTCTCTCCCGAAAAACTTTCAAGAAGGTATTTCGGACCGTATCAGGTGCTACGCCGTTTATCAGCCGTGACTTACGCAGTACAAGATTTTGATCCTGCTTCACGAAAAAGAAAACTAAGAGAAGTTGTCCATGTACTGCGTATGAAACCGTACCATGATCCCGCCGAGCAAATCGAAACCGAGGATATTCCTCCCAAAGAATCATACAAAGGACCCATCACTCGTTCCAGAATAAAGACCCTTGAACAAAATGACAGCGGGGCGCTGTCTTCTTTTTCGAGGGGAGCAATGCCGCACGCATAATTTGCTACAAGTCCCGATAGCCGAGTTGGCAGAGCGTTGGACTGAACTTCCTCAGGTCTCGGGTTCGAATCCCGGCCCCGGCAGATTTATCCAAAGACTGGAATTTTGTACTCGTTTTTAATGTATTGTTTCTCTAGGTTCTAGATGAATCTAGATCATTCTTTAGAGTGCATACTGGGTATTTCTCGAATATTCCGAAGTGTATAAAAGCAGAGTTCATCGCCAGTTGGGGATGTTCTCAGTCCAGTGTTGTATCGAGCTCCCAGTGTTAGAATAAATCTAATTGTTTGTTTAATTGAACTGTGTACTTCTTTCGAACTCCGTGACAATATGACAGAATCTCAATACTTCGTGACAAAATAGAAAGCGATTTTCTTTGCAAATTTCCTTTCTATATATGCTGTTAAACTATTTTTGTTTGTTACTATTTATTCATTCATTATATTAAATCATTCCAAAAAAATTGTCTGGTAAAAAAGAAATAACATTCTTACAGAAAAATGAAGCCATCCCAGGTGGGATTCGAACCCATGACCTTTGCATTAGAAATCAAACGTGCTACGGAAACACAAAGAACAGTTTTCCTTTCTATATATCCTGTTGGATTATTATTTTTGTTTGTTACTATTTATTCTTTTTTTTTTTAATTAATGAATTATTATTTGAAAAAAAAACTATATTGACATCAAGTGTCATCCACTTCAAGTTTTAAAAAATGTATTTGAGCTGGTATGCATTAATAGAAAGTATTTTACAAACGATTGAAAGTTAGAACAAGATATATATCTATATAAAGGAGAACAGCGACTCACTCACTCATTGACTAATAACGATATCTCCGGAACTGTTAAACCTATAGACTTGAAATTTGGTAGTCAGGTTCCTTTCATGGAGTAGACATCAGCTAAGAACGGATTTTGCAAAGATCGAATCCCAAGGGGCGTTATAGATAGTTAGTTTCATTATTAAACTATTAGATGCAGTCTTGAAACTTGGTGTGCATATTCCTTTTATTCCCTACTAAATGATTTTTACGAAAATCGACCCCCAAGAGGCGTTATGCATAATTATTTCCATTTTAATACTATTAGACGTACAGTCTTGGAAATTTGGGGTGATAATTTGAAATCGGGGTAATAGCGCCAAGATGGGCGATAACATTACAATATGGTTACCTTAATATTTTTATCGGTTGCCATGGGGATAACGTATATTAGAAATAACTTTTATTCGTTTTTTCCCGCTGTAGCCCTATTAATTTCAGATGATTTCTTTAAAAATGTAACCATTTTCAGTGTAATTTTTCTCTTGTTTGCGTCTTCTGTTTAATTCTCTGCTATTTTCGAATATGGATATTTCTAAAATAAGTTGAGTGCTAGAATATTTTTTTCTTAAAAGAAGTGTTGTGCTTTTAATTATCACTATAAATCGTTTATTTTCGTTTCAAAAATGTTTTTTTTTTTACGTTTTTTGTTCGATGAAATTCGTTGAAGAAACTTGCCGTTCAAGTTTCTTATTGGAAGCTTTCACTACTTTGTGATTGATATTCTTATTCAATTTTAACTTACAATATGTAATTATTTTATTCATAATGAACAACAATGCAATTATTACTATGTGTAATAATCGTATAATATTCGTTATTTTTAATTGTTTCTTTTAGCATTTATTTATAAATATTACACATTTTGTTATTTACTTGTAATTAATATTGTTATTTATTTATAATTATTATCTTATTCATTTGTAATTATTATATTTATTTATAACTATTTCTGTTGCTTATTTATAGCTATTCTTATGTTATTTATTTATAATTATGTAATACGGGTAATCTTATGCATTATTTTTATTTTTTTACAATTCGACGATTATTCATTTTAATAATTACTATTTAATTATATTATATTTATTTCTAATAACTGTTATAAAATCGTATTATATGAATATTATATATAATTACGATAAAATAAGTTATATGCTGCTTATAATATTACTAGCTGCATGGCCCGGCGAAGCACGGGCTTTCTCTACTTTTATAAATTTTCCCTTCCCTTCACAAAATCAGCTCTTCCATTATTCTTTTTTGAAACTACTTTGACTTTTTTGTTTCTTTCCCCTCCGCTTAAGCCTGGGCTTTTACCGATTGTGTAACTTAATTTCCTCTTTCCTTCATGACGCCAGCACTTTTGTGCGGGTGTGTGCGTACGATGAGAGTGATTACTATAATGATGTCATTAAAATTCCCTTTTTCGAAATTTTTTTAACTTCTTTCCTCTTCAGTTACCCCCTGTGTTGCACGAACATTTTTGAATGTATAGCATATTGTCATCGAAATTCCCCTTCTCTAGCTGTTAGCACTTCCTGTTGTGTGTACATGATTTCTATATTAACGTCATTACAATTCCCTTTTTCGAAATTTCTTCCACAGCTTTCTTTTGTCAGACACGTTTCTTTTATCTGTCTATAGCTCGACGTTACAGTGGCTTTTTTGCATATATGGTGAAAAGCCTATATTCCTAGTTAACATTCACTAAAAAAAACATTCAAAAACAGAAGAATACTGTCTGATAAAAATATTTTATTATAATTTCTTCGTTTTTCATTCCACTGTGTTTAGTAAATCATTTCAACATGTATCTGACGAAAAAAAGCTATATTATACAAAATTAACATATTCATTATTTCAACAATTATTTTCTTAGAGCTTAAAATAATAAAAAGGGTTTTGTATTTTTATTTACTCTATCGATCGTTACATAACAATAATTTCCTTTTCAGGTTTTGAAATAAAAAAAAACTGATTAAAAATGTTCATTGAGCAATTAGTTGTGACATATCGTTATATTAAAAAATGGCTGTAAAAAAAATCTTGTTTATTGATAAAGACTTATTTAATATTTAAAAAGATTGTAAAATAATTAAATCAATATATGTTGTATATTTTACTTTTATTATATTATAAAATATTTTTTCTATATTTGGTCTCAAATTAAATAATAATTTAAGAAAAACAAATATTTCAATGTAAGTGAGAAAATTAGCATGCTATAAAGTAAACAAAAATTAATGAATGTAAATGGAAATAAAAATTATATCAGAAAAGTAATAGCAGTAGTAAGTTTCTGCTTTTGAACTATGGGTGAAATAACCTGAAATAGTTAAACCGAAAGAAAAAAATTAATGATAAACATTAACAAAATAATATCATAAATAAAAATATTAGGAAGCCATCAACAGGAAAAAAATTAAATTGGTATTACATGAGGAATGGAGTAATACTAACTAACATCTCTAATATACCTAATACAAAATATTAGATATAATTCAATACTAGAGTACATACAATCATAAATAACTATTAGGTGCTTGTTTCATAGCACTCTAATAAATACTCAAGTGTGTTGAGTTTTCATTAATTCATTCTTCAGACTTTATCAATATCTACTGGAATTTTTATTCTGCATGTTCGTTCAACACCGGCGGTTTTAGTATTTTATACAGTTATGTTGCAGTTAAGCATAATATAATCGATACGACTACACAAGTAAAAATATAAACACAGAAATATAAATTATGAAAATCATTTAAAAAATTAACAGAAATTAAATGCATTTATATAAAATAAGTTTAGCAATTATTATTTAAGTTTAACATTTATTTGAATAGAATTAACTTCTATCTTGCCCATACCATGTTTAGCGGATTCGAAAAACAGTTGACAGGTGCAGCCATCTAGCGAGAGAAAATCTCTACAAAAACTGTCCTTTACATTACTCCCTTGCCAGTAACAAAGTTACGATACAAGAAAAAAGGTATATGGCAGGGACAGTTTCAGACTTATTGAACAGATTATAATTTCATTTTTTTTTTACAAGTTAAACTTATACAAACCGCTTTTAACACAATCATTACTAATCATTACATTACACAACACAAAATTACTACTACAGGATTGCTACAGAAGTCTTAGTGCACAAAATATGCTACAAGTTTAAAAATATTTAAACACAGCTACCTTCCTGTTTCTTAAAATATACATGGAAAAATACAACTAAAATGTTCAGCAATTACTTTAAATGTATATTAATACTGAACAACAATCAAATTTAAACAAAGTCAAAAAAGAGTACATATAAGATATTCAATAACTCAAAAAAAAAAGAAGAAACTACCGAATGCTTTTGCAAATACACAAAACTCAGTCAATATTTGAACGTGGGAAACTAAGAAGTACATAAATATTTTGCGAAAAAAAATCATTCATATTGCAATGAAAGTTAACATGCCATTAAAAAAACATTTCAAAAAAAAAAAAGTTACTCTGCAATGACAACACCTTAATTTGTTGACTATTATGAAACATATCAAATCCAATAGTGTTAAAAAGATCAATTTTCATATTTACATACACAATGGGTAATTTTATAATATATAACATACAGAAAACTTCCTATTTACAAGAAAGAATACCAGAAAACTTTAGTTTCAATTAACCACATAATAATAACTCAGTTAATCACTAATACAATCCATTTACCACAATTGAGCATTTTTATGCAAAACAGTATCTATTTATACACATTTTATTTGATGCTAACCATATTTATTTATACACATAGAATTTGATGCTAACACATATCTATTTATAAACACATAGAATTTGATGCTAACACATCTATTTATAAACATAGAATTTGATGCTAACACATCTATTTATAAACATAGAATTTGATGTTACATCTATTTATATTGATATCCTGAAAACTTTATGTTCATTATTAAATACATAATAGATAATTTTCTTAAAATACATACTTTCCAATGAAAAAAAACACATTTAAGAGATGAGATGCCCACAAATTATAATACTAATGAGAGAATTTCTGTGGACAATGTAAAAAACAGTGGTAATGAATAATTATTTGTGACATAAAGTTGAACTTTGTATAACATATATTAATTTGAATGCGAGAATATATATGGAACATTTTACATCATGCTCCAATTGTAAAATCCAGGAATAAACATACATTGTCATTTTATAAGCATATCTACAACATTTAAAGCAGTGTTTACAATAACTTTTTCACTATATATATATGTACATGAATTGCATTACCAAAAGAAATATATTTAATCAGATACATTTTTATAAATGGTGATTTACTAATTTTTAATAACTGTTTACTAGTAATAAGTGAAAGGAATTTCAAACTAACACTTACATACATAATAGTTGCTATTTTGTTTATTCTCTAAATTTTACTGGTTTTTTTATCTTTCTGCCACAGCTGGTAGTAGATTGTTCATCAGGCGTTGGGGAAAGTTCTTTCAAATTTGAAATCTCATTTTTTTTCCCAACACTAGTTTGTTCATTTTGATTGTCCACTGCTAACAAATAGGCAGGTTTCAGTCTATCTACAGAGATATTAACTACTTTATCTTTGATTAGGATTGTGAAATACTTATCATACTTTTTTTGTACAGTATATGGTCCTTCATATGATGGTTCTAATGCTTTTTTAACTCTGTCGATACGAATAAACACATGGGAACAGGATTTCAAATCTTTATGCACAAAGATGTTTTGCTTCCTGTTGCTAGGAGATTTCAGTGGCTTTAGCTCTGCCATGTGTTGCTGTAATTTGGCAACAAAATTCTGTGGATCCATGTTAATAGTAGGGGGATCAAAAAATTCACCAGGTAATTTAATGGAAGTACCATAGATCATCTGTGCAATTGTGTAACTAATGTCAGGTCTTATGGCAGCTCTTAAACCTAACAACACAGTGGGTAATGACTCTGTCCACCTAATATTGTCAGCTTTTATAGCACCTTTCAAGGTCCTATGCAAACGTTCAACTTTCCCATTACATTGAGGGTGGTAAGATGTTGTGTGGGCTACTTTAGCACCACATATTGCTGCTATGCTTCTAAATAGTTCTGCCTCAAACTGTCGACCTTAGTCTGTGACTAATTTGGCAGGTACTCCAAACCTGCAAATCCATTTCTCATAAAATGCTCTCCCAACTATTTCAGCTGTTATTTCAGGTATAGGAATTGCTTCCATCCAGCAAGAGAATCGGTCAATGCAGGTTAAGCAATACTGCATCCCTTCTGAAGGTGGTAGTTTTCCAATGAGATCTATATGAACTACACTAAACCTTTCATCTGGTTGTTCGAATTCTCCTAATTTAGATTTTGTATGTCTGCTGACTTTACATTTTTGGCATTTAATGCAGGCTTTTGCCCATTCTCTGACTTGCTTTTTTATCTGACCAGACATATTTTTCAGTCATCAGTTTTACTGTAGATTTAATACTAGGGTGAGCTAAGCCATGAATTAGTTGGAATATTTGAAACCTGAATTTCTGTGGAATGTAAGGCCTAATTTTTTGTGTTGAGATGTCACACCAAAGTTTTTTTCCAGATGGCAATGTCGAAGGTTTAAATTTTAGAGAATTGTTGTGCAATAATTGTTGCAACTCTTCGTCAGTAGTTTGCTCTTCTGCAATTTCCTCAAAGTTGATTTCAGAAATTGAATCAATTCTGGATAAGGCATCTGCAACAACATTATCTTTACCCAATACATGTTGAATGTTACAACTAAATTCTGAAATGTATTGAAGTTGTCTTGGTGATGCTTTTTCATTTTTTTGCTTAAATGCAAAAGTCAGAGGCTTGTGGTCAGTATATATAACAAAATCATTCCCTTCCAGCAGGTGTTTGAAATGTTTTACTGAAAGGTATATTCCCAATAGTTCTCGGTCATAGGTACTATACCTTGTTTGTGTTTCATTTAGCTTCTTTTGAGTAAAAAGCTATTGGTTTCCAACCCTCGTTTTCTAACTGCTGGAGTACTGCGCCCACAGCAAAATCTGATGCATCTGTGCAAAGTGATAGGGGTAGTCCAGATCTTGGAAATGATAAAAGAGCAGCTTCGGCAAGGTCAGTTTTGCATTTTTCGAAGCTTCTCCTGGTGTCATCAGTCCAATGCACTTTTCTGCGGTCTTTCTTCTTCGCTCCTCTTAACAGTTCATGTAGAGGTGCTTGAGTCTTAGCAGCATCCTTTAGGTATCTTCGGTAAAAATTTATCATGCCCAGAAACGTCCGCAGGTCATGAATAGTTTCTGGTAGTTTGTAGCTTAAGATAGCTTGAACTTTTTTCTGGCAATGGCCGAGAACCTTCTGCAGTGATCAGAAATCCCAAATATTCAACTTGGGCAGCTCCCATCACTGATTTGGAGACATTTATTCGAAGTCCATATTGCTGGAATCTTTCAAATACCATTTTTAGGTGTTCACTGTGTTCCTCTTCAGTAGATGAGGCAACAAGTACATCATCAAGATACGGAAAAACAAAGTCGAGTCCATACAGTACTTCAGTAATGAAGCGTTGGAAGGTTGAAGGAGCATTCCTCAGTCCAAAACTCATAGTATTGAACTCGTACAAGCCAAATGGGGTGGTGATGGCAGTTTTTTCTTTGTCTTCCTCAGCAATAGGTATCTGATAATATGCCTTTACAAGATCTATCTTGGAAAATATTTTTTTATCCTTCAGGATGTGATTAAAGTCCTCAATTCTAGGAATTGGATATCGATCTGGTATTGTCTGTGCGTTGAGTCGCCTGTAATCGCCACATGGTCTTAATGTGCCATCCTTTTATTAACCAAATGCAATGGACTTGCCCATTGAGATTTTGAGGGTCTAATAATGTCGTTGTCCAGCATAAACTGGAACTCCTTAACCAAGTTTGGCTTGGTTAAATCAGGATACAACTTAAGCAGGTTGAAGTACTTGGAGGCTCTATTGACCGTGCTGAGATCATTATTTTCTTGGATGGTAGCAACTTCTCCTTTAATTGAAAGATTTGTTACTCCATCGATTAATTTCCTGTTGTGCAGATCTATCAGCAACTGGAATTTTTGAAGGAAATCAGCACCTATGATTCCTCGCTCAACTTTGGCAATAATAAACGGCCACTGAAATGGGCGTCTTAGGCCTAGATCCAGCGTGAGAATTTTTTAGACCATATGTTGGAATTTCAGTGCCATTAGCAGCATACAGTTTATATTGAGAGGCTTGGCACTCACCTTTCGTTTTTGTCCAAGGGAGGATCGAGACGTCTGCTCCGCTATCCACAAGGAATTGACATCCGGTTTCTCTGTCCTTGACAAATAACCGGAATTTGCGGCCTAAAATGTCAGCAGCAGGACTCGCCGCGGCGTCTACTGCTGGGATTCGTTTCCCGGCTCATTGAAACTGCACGTCTGTACGCATTTACCAGGGAGGCACTTCTTCCCGAATCGGAAATGGTAGAAGCAATATCTTCCCTGAGGATTGTAGCAGCGCCTTGATTTGCTGCGACTTCTACTCCTTTGATGGTGATGAGGTCTAGAGCTCTGGAATTTTCGTTGTAGCTTCAAAGAGGCAAGTTGTTCTTCAAGACTCACTAACTTAGACAGGAGTTCATCCACTCTTAAGGAATTTTTCTGAACCACTGCAGCATCAATTGTTCTTGGCGCCATTTACACGATCTTGTTAGCCAATGCGCTATTTTGTCATTTTCCAGTAAATAAAATCCAGGGTCACCAGTTATTAGGTGCTTGTTTCATAGCACTCTAATAAATACTCAAGTGTGTTGAGTTTTCATTGATTCATTCTTCAGACTTTATCAATATCTACTGAAATTTTTATTCTGCGTGTTCGTTCAACACCGCCGGCAAAGCTCTATCTATACACGTTGTACAGAAATGCCACGTTTTTAGTATTTTATACAGTTATGTTGCAGTTAAGCATAATATAAACGATACGACTACACAAGTAAAAATATAAACACAGAAATATAAATTATGAAAATCATTTTAAAAATTAACAGAAATTAAATGCATTTATATAAAATAAGTTTAAAAATTATTATTTAAGTTTAACATTTATTTGAATAGAATTAATTTCTATCTTGCCCATACCATGTTTAGCGGATTCGAAAAACAGTTGACAGGTGCAGCCATCTAGCGAGAGAAAATCTCTACAAAAACTGTCCTTTACATAACTATGGTGATAACTGAAATATATATATATCATATATGGGCTGCAATACCTCGTGAAGCACAATCGGCAGGATTTTCTTGACTCTTCACATGATGCCAGGATGCTTCAGAAGTCATTTTTTGAAATCTTGAGATACGATTGGCAACAAAGATTTTCCATCTGCTGGGAGATGATTTTAGCCAATCCAAAACAATTTGGGAGTCTGAGAAAAGAAATGACTTATCGATTTGAATTACTTTTCTCAGAGATTCTAACACAACAACATAGAGTTCAAAAAGAAGCAGAGCTGCCAAAAGTTCGAGTCTGGGCAAGGTTATCTCGATTTTACAGGAGCTACTCTTGTCTTAGATGTTATCATTGAAACATGGACTTTTCCGGTAACCAGCTCAGTTCTTAAGTAGAAAACAGCAGCGTATGCACGCTGGGAGGCATCACAAAAACCTATAAGAAGAACTCGCTTTGCTGTAGCGTCTTCTGCAAGGTATCTTGGAATCTGAATCTCTGCTAGGTGCTTCATTTGATTCTTGAATTGCGTCCATGATTCAAAAATGCAGTTTGTGACAGGATCATCCCAAGAGATGTTTTCTTTCCAGATATCTCGCATCAGGATCTTCAACTGAATTGTCGTTGGTGACAGGAACCCCAAAGGATCATAAATCTTGGCGATGGTGGATAAGAGTTGCCGTTTGGTTGGCCTAACTTCGTTTGGGGGACTTATGTTGATTCTGAATGTGTCTTCCTTGGAATTCCATATGATTCCCAAGATTTTCATCAAATGATCCTCTTCTATGTGCAGAGATCCCGAAGAACTTCGTAATTCTGTAGGTAATGATTCCAGCACAGATGATTCATTGGACGCCCATTTTCGAATCGGGAAACCTCCTTTCTTCATGAGTTCGATTACTTGACTTACTAATTTCTTGGCGTCTTCTTTCGAATTTGTTCCTGTTATAAGATCATCTACATAGAAGTCCTCTAGAGCAACTTTAGATGCCTCTGGAAACTTCTTGATTTCTTCTTCAGCTAGCTGCTGAATTGTTCTAATGGACAAAAATATGGAGCACAAGCTGTCCCATATGTTACAGTGAGTAATTGATACTCATTTAACGGTTCTTCAGGTATCTCCCTCCAGAATATTCGTTGAAATTCTACATCATCTTCATTAACTAGAATTAGGCTAAACATCTTTTCTATATCGCCTGTTAAAGCAATCCCGTGACATCTGAATTTTAATAGAATATTAAATAGTTCATTTTCTAACTTGGGGCCTGTATGAAGAATGTCATTTAAGGATAAGTTCGAATCAGTTTTGGCAGAAGCATCAAAGACTACCCGTAACTTTGTAGTCTCGCTCTGTTCCCCAACAACTCCAAAATGGGATAAATAAAAACACTTAGAAGATGGTTTCGAAAGTTCTGAATTCGGGACAAGTTGCATATGGCCTAGATGTTCATAATCTTGCATGAATTTTACATATCTATCTCTTAACTCTGGATTGGCCTGAAGGCGCTTCTCCAACGAGAAGAATCGTCTCTTGGCTTGGACTTTAGAATCACCCAATGAATTGTCGTTTTTGAAAGGAAAACTTACAACATATCTACCATCACGATTTCTCCTTGTGTGATCGAGGTAGAATTTTTCGACTCTTTGATCTTCTTCTGAGAGGTTACTAGCATCTGGAATTGACTCAACTTCCCAGAATTTGGCTATTTGATTTTGTAAGTCGAGCAATGCATGGCAATTGATTAAAGACATGACCTTATTTTCGCTCTGACAGGCTGTGGAAACTTTTCCAGAAAGCAACCAGCCTAACTTGGAGTTTAGAGCAGATGGTTGATTTTTAGTCCCAGATATTTTTCCATACAGAATTAAATCAAAGAATACATCAGCTCCCAGAATCATATCGACAGGTCGACTAATATAAAACGAAAGATCAGCCAACTGTATTCCATTAATGTGAGGCCAATCGAATTTTGAAACTATGAAGTTAGGCAAATTACAAGTGAGTTCCTTTACTACTAAAGCATTTACGGCAAAGATATCCTGACTAAAATGAGGAGAAAGTTGAAGTTCTACTCGTTTTGTAGCATAGGCAGCAACTTTGTTATCTAAACCCAATATATATATATATATATATATATATATATATATATATATATATATATATATATTTTATATATATATATATATATATATATAGTATTTTCTCTCATAAAATGGAAGGTTTAAATTTTTTGAGCATGATTCTGTAATTAGAGAGGTCTGAGAGCCGCCATCAATCAAGGCTCGACAGTTTACATACTGTCCTTGACTATTCTTAACTCTAACAATGGCTGTAGAGAGCAAAATTGAATTGGAATAATTCATTTGTCCTGCAAGCAAAACTGTTCTGAGATGTAGCCAATGGCTGAACTACATTCTGGTCACTAGTAGCAGCTAGATTTTGGTTTGAATTACTAACAGGGATTTCTCTAGGACTACTTTGGAACTGGTGAAGTACGGTGTGATGCCTTTGCTTGCAAGCACGACAATAAGTTGTAAATTTGCATGAGGAAACATTATGATTCCCTCGCAGACAATTAAAGCATAACTTTGACTTTTTAACAAAATTCCAGCGATTATTTATATTCATCTTTAAAAACTTTTCACATCTATGTAATGAATGAGAGGAAAAACAAAGTTTACATGAGTCATCTGACTCTACAGTAGTTTTATGTGAATAAGGCTTGTGAGATACTTTATTTGATTTTTCGTTGAGTGGTGTAATTTTGATACCTTGAAGACTTCTGGCTTGCTTTTCAAGAAATGAAAGAAATTTATTTAATGAAGGAAAATTTTTATCTTCAAGGGTTAATTCCCATTTGACTTTGATAGAATCTTCCAACTTATCTTGAAGAAAAAATACTAATAGAAGTTCTACCAATTGATTGCATTCTAATCCTAATGTTTTAAAATTTCTGAGTACTTCATTACAAACGTCTATCATGGCCCAAATGGATTCTGAAGTGGGTTTAACATTTCTTAGAGAGAAGAACCTTTTGCATTGGAAAAATGCCAATTCTGTCTGATTATCATACCGATTCAACAGTGTTTCCCATGCTTGTTTATAATTTTCATGAGTTATTGCGAATCCTTTTATTAATCTAGAAGCATCTGAAGTGACAGCATTTTGTAAATATTGCAATTTTTGAATATCTGTTAAAGATTCATTAGAATCAATTGAACTAGAGAATATAGATTTAAAACTCAACCAAGAGTTGAAGTCACCTGCAAATTGTGGAAGATCATATTTAGGAAGATTTACGTTAGAATAAGCATTCACTTTCGATTTATTTCCTTCGAATTGTAGTTTGCTATTAATACTAGTCAAATATGACTCAACTTTTTCTAATGCCAAAACAGCCAAATCTTTAGAATTAGTGAAGTTTTCATATTCCACATCTTCCACAAATTCTTCCAAAACAGAAAACTCATAATAATTGTCTTCTAATCTTTCTAGACATTTTAATATATTACATTTTAAGGCAAAAACTCTCTGAATATTATCAGATTCTATAACATTATCAACATTTTCAGAATACCTTTTGATTTCTCTTTTATCTGAGTTTGGAACACTAATGGTATTTTACTTTTTCCTTTAGTAGGAGCCATCTTTTAAATAATAACTCAATGCAACTATACAACTCAAATACAGCTTTTCAGAATTAGTTACTATAAATATACAGTCACTCAGAATAATAAACAAAATCTTCGAATTTACTAATTCAGATTTCTTGCATTTCGAATTCACAAATAATAATAATAATAATTTTCGAATTAATTGACATACGTTTCTTGACTCAAATAATAGAATAATAAACACATCAAAAGATTAAGAATTCTTTCAGACGAATTTCATTTTCAGAATACATCTAGTTTCGATTATATAAGATCATTATCGTCTTCGATTCTAGTAAGAATAATAAACATTCTACTTTCCAGGAAATGATCTACTGAATTAAACTTGATTTATGACGCATACATCAACAATGAATAAACATTCCTCACTGGTGGCTACATGTTAGATTTGTAAGTTCATTTAAAAGTAAAATGATTGGCTTACCTTTTTTCCCAGAAAGCTAAGTTTAAATAAACTCACCAACATTAATTCTGAAAATGAGAAACAATAGATGACTCCTTTTGGGGATTTTCTTGAGATTTATTCGACTTGAATTCACACCACAAAAATTAACCATCTTTTTCGATTTCAGAACTGACTCAATTGCCTAAATGGCGTTACAGAAACAGATACATATTTTTAAAGTCTTTGTCGTGGCGCCCTCTGTTGACGGTAGTTGTAAACACTTGTAATAAAAAAGAAAAAGAAATTCATTCTCTCATGGGCAAGATACAAATTTTAGAAATAGGTCTTTTTATTACACCATGTTGAGTCTTGATTGTTACAACCCTAATTCTATTATCCTTTCCAGGAAATACCTCGATCAATATGCCCATTAGCCATTTATTGACTGCTAAGTTATCCTCTTTAATAAGGACTAAATCACCCACTCTAGCGTTATCCTTTTCAAATTTCCATTTAGATCTCTGTTGAAGATTACTTAAGTAATTATTACTCCACCTTTTCCATATAGACTGCACAATTTTTGTTAATTTATGGTTACAAGGTAATATTACAGGAAATTTGCATTCAAAGTTCAAATCACTATTACAAAGTCTACCACCAGCTCTCAACACATCTTTATCTAAAAAGGGATTTAAGCTTTTATAAGACTTTCTGCAGACACTCTCTATTTTCTTTCAAACTCATTATACCTCTTTTGAACTCCTGTAGTTGCACAATCCTAATTAAGGTGACTTCCGCTTGGTTGATTTCCTGGACATCTAAAGGTCCTCTCCTTTTTTCTCCTCGGCAATTTGCTATGAACCTAAAAATAAAACTTAACATTCTAATTATTTTAGTGTACTTATTACTTATATTTAACAGGTCAGTCATAAATGTGTGTGTTGAGTTTGTTAGATTTAAATTAACACAGTGCTTTGCGTTACTTTTAAATTCACAATTAAGGTATCCGACTACTTGCGACAACTTTTTTTTGAAAAAATGTAGATATGGGGATTTTTTTGTAATTTTTAGATTTATTTAGTATATTTTAAGGAAAAATCGTAAAATTGAAATTAGAAAAAAAATTATTATTATTAAAATGAGAAAAAACGAGAAAATGTACAAAAAAATTACATAAACGGGGCCCGCTCTGTACAAAAATGTTTTGAACAAATTTTCAATTTTTCAGTTTTAATGTGTTACTTCGTTATTTATGTTTGAAATGACCTTCAGGATAATAGATAGTTTAATTTTTACAAAAACTAGAGCACTCTATCTTAGTGACTACATGAAATCGATTAAAAAAACAGCGATTATATTCACATACAGGATTGTAAATTTTGAAATAAAACAGGGATTGATAAATCTGAAGATCAAAACACTTCTACTGTTATACGAAGTATTCACAAAAAATTTCAGCAAATTATTTTCAAAACTTTTTGAGCAATCGCTGTCCCCGTTTGAGTTTTTCGAAAAAAACCCATTTCGAGTAAAACGCATTTTAATGTTTGACATCTTGTGTAACGTTATGGCATCTTTTGTTAAAACACTTGTAGTTTTTGTTCTAGGGAATGGACATTAAAAATCTTGGTATTTTTATTAAGCTAATAAGATGGTCTATAAAATAAAATCATAAAAAAAATTGTCAATATTTGAAAAAAAATCATGATTCTAGGGTAGTCGGATACCTTAAATTCATTATCAGTCACTGATGAAAGGGTATTCCTTTCCGGAAAATCTTTCGTCGTTAAAAACTTAGGTCCATTCCCCCACAAAGAGTTGTTGTGAATACTAGACGGGTCGAGACCTCTTGAAACGAGGTCAGCTGGGTCCTGTTCCGAAGAAACATGATGCCACTGCTCTGCGTTAGTCAGGTGTTGGATTGTGGCATATCTATTAGCCACGAAGGTTTTAAGCAAGTTAGGCTTCTTCTGGATCCACCCTAAGACAATAGTCGAGTCACTCCACAGGTACACGGGGGTTGTTTTCATTTGTAAGGCAGTCTCAACTCTTTTCATCAGCTTTGCAAGAAGAACGGCGGCACACAGCTCGAGTCGCGGCATTGTGACACTCTTCACAGGTGTTACTCTGCTTTTACTTGTTACAAACTTCACTGTTGTTGCACCATCTGGCGATTGAGATCGGCAATATATCACTGCTCCGTAACATTTCTCTGAAGCATCAGCAAAACCGTGAAGTTCTACCCTTGTCGCTTGAGGATGCACATTACATCTACCAATGCAGATACTTACACTGTTGAAGTCCTCTAAGAAACGATGCCACTCTTTGGCTCTCTCAGAAGGCAACTCGTCGATCCAGTCGATTTTAAGACTCCAAAGACTCTGCGTGAAGATTTTAGCTCTTGCGATTACTGGACCTAATAGTCCTAATGGATAAAACAGTCTAGCTATTGTCGAAAGGACACATCTCTTGGTGTAGGAGTCTTTTAACTCCACTGCAATTTTGAAAATAAAACAATCCTCTTGTGATTTCCAGGACACTCCTTACGTCTTGGTTTCAATTGGATTCTCGAATTCATAGTCTCCGAGGATGTTTGAAGCCAGTTCCGGATGACTACTACCCCACTTGTGCAATTCCATTCCTCCCTTTTTCAAAATGCCGGAAAGTTGGTTTTTCAAGGCCTTGGCTTCCATTAAAGATGCAGCGCCGCTAAGAACGTCGTCCATATAAAAGTTTTCTCTAAGAACAGGTGCAGCCAAAGGAAAGTTCTTCTCTTCATCTCTCGATAACTGCAGTAAAGTTCTCGTTGCTAAAAAGGGTGCACTCACAGTGTCATATGTGACTGTTTTCATCTCAAAGGTTTTCACCGGATCCTCTGGACTTTCTTTCCACAAAATTCTAAGCAACGGCTGTTTGTTCTCATGGATGAGTATCATTCGGTACATCATCTTCACATCTGCCGTAAAGGCATAAGAATGCTTTCTAAATTTAATCATAATTGTAAACAGGTCATTTTGAGCCAGTCCTCCATTGTATTGTATGGAATTCAACGATAACCCATTACTTGTAGGATTGGTAGCATTAAAAACTACCCTCAGCTTCGTTGTGCTCTTTTCTGGTCTAAGGACGCCATGGTGTGGCATATAATAGGCAACCTCAGAGTTGTCATGCTCTGCGACAACATCTTTCATGTGACCAAGTTGGTCGTACTCATGTATAAAGTCTCTATACAACTTAAGATATTGAGGATCTATGATTAATCGAGTCCACAGTGCATTCAATCGTTTTAGAGCGATGTCCCTCGACTCACCTAAACAATTTGGTTCGTTTTTAAGGGGCATTTTAACCACATACCGACCCTCCTCATCTCTAGAATGCGTTTTTAGGAAGTCATCCTCACAAAAAATTGCTTCTTCATTTTTTGTTTTTCCTCTACCTCAACATTTTCCAATTCCCAAAACATTTTTAGTCTTATTTAAATCTCCTTTAATTAATCCACAATGAACCCGTGCTTCAGTATCTGCAAAACTATTGCTCCCTGAAGCCACGAACCCAAACACAGTATTTTGGAAAATAAGATTAGAATTTTCAGAACGAATTTGCCCACTACGCAATAATTCATAAAAAAAATTCTGCACCCGATAAACAAAGGGACCTGGCACATAAAAGGAATCATCTGCTTAATTTATATTTTCAGGAATTCATCCTTTCACATTTAGATTTTTAACTGGAGTTAAATCAGTAATTTTATCTACAACTAACATTTTTATTCTCTTTTTATAACTACCATCGGAATTCGAGATTTCCGTAATTACGCAATTTTTAACACATACAGAGGAGTCATTTAAACACGTGACCAGAATATTTACTTTTTCTTTTCGTAATTCTAATTTTTCTACGATTTTTTTCGTAATTAGATTTGTCATAGAACCGACGTCAAGCAGACCTCTTATTTTCCATTTCTCGTCATATGAATCTTTTACAAAACACTTCACGGAACTCAAAAACACACTAGTGGTTCCCTTTTTTTGATTAATTGCAAACACCGCATTGCTATCTTTCTCCGAAACCTCTCCAGAGGGAAAAGCAGGGTTAAATTCTCGCGCTTCCGCATTTAACCTTGACTCGGTTGATGGATTGAAAGCATTCGACTTACTACGGCTTGTTTGAAAATCCGTATTTTGTTTGGGGAAATGTAACGAGACATGGTGCCTCTTAGCGCATAATTTACAAGGTTTCGCTTTGCACTTTGACGCCATACAACCTACTCTTAAACACAGAAAGCATAGTCGCTGTTTTTTAACTATCTCTACTCTATCATGAACGGAAAGTTGTTTAAATTTTGTACAAAAAATTTTGTTTTGTTTTTTCACAGCAATATGAACATTTTGTTTCATTGACATCGGACAAAAAAACACTAGTTACACCTTTTAACCCCTTTCTGTCGACGCCACTCTTAAAGAATTTATTTTGTCGGAAACCTGTATTTATTTCATTTCTACTTGAAACTTTAGATGACATAAACAAATCTAGTTCACGACCCAGCTTATCTGGTATGTACCAATTTTCGCACATTTTTAAATTAATATAACTGGTCAGTTCTTGATCAAGAGAATTAATAATCTGATCGGCAACAATTAACTGGCATAATTCATTAAACTCATTAACGTTTCTTAATTTACAATAATAATCAAACATTGCTTCAATTCTAGAAGCAAACTGAACATAGTTCTCATTTGGTAGTTTTTGGGACCTTCGAAACTGATTAAGCAATACTCGAGGTGTTGGTTGAAATTGTTTTAGCACTAACTGCTTGATTTTTTCATAATCACCCAGTTCCTCTTGTTTAACATAAATCATTAAATTTTCCACCTTTTCTCCCAACATATTCAATAAAATCTCTGCTTCTAATTTATCCTCCACATTTTTTGTTTTAAAAGCTTTTTCTAACGATTGAAAAAATAAATTATAGGCTTCTGTATTAGAAGGGACAGGTATTAGAGTTTTGATACTTTTAATTAAGTTTTCAATATCAGATAGGACAGATTCGAAATGTTCACTTTTCTCTTGCGCAGGGGACAATTTACATTTAGCATTAGTTAACTCAAGCTCTTTTTTAACTGTTCTAATTTAATTTTTTCAAATTCAATCTTGGCCTTTTCAGACTCTAATTTAAATTTTTCTTGTTCAATTTTAGCTTTCATTTCCGCCAAAACGCCATCAATTACACTTTGCAGAAACTCCCTATCAGTTTCAAAGATTTCCCTACTCTCAATTAAATTTTTTAATACTATAATTTTTGGATTCTGGGGTATGTCTAATCCCAGCTCCTCGGCGACCAGCAAAAGCTCGTCCTTTTTAAGACTTTTAATTGTCGACATTTTAACACATAACCTTAATTTGATATTAAATAAGAAGCAAGGAAATCGCTCTTACTTCGACTGATGAATTGCGCTAGACTCTCAAGACACAGAAAATACTTCGGAAACTCAGTTTCTTCCCTCAGTTTTCAGACACAATTTCCGGCACAATTCTAACTCATCACTACACGTGGTTTTTCTCCGGATTCTACCGGACCAATGTTATGGCTCACTCCGTCGAATACTCAGCACTCAATTAGAACACAGTTATCAATGGACTGGTCTTTATTTTTTACTCACAACTCTTTTTACAGTTACATCAGAATTACTGGGCATGCGCAGTCTAGGCAGCGCTGTTGCGCTTGCGCAAACAACATCAACACTGAATTTTAAAGAAATACAAAAAGAGGTATGAGAAAATCTTTTCAAGGTGCATATTTTTTCAGCTAACACTTTTTTGATCACAAATGACTTATTTATGTATGGAAAGATTGTCAGAAGCAAAGTTAAGTCGAGACAAAAAAAATCAGGTCAACAGTAAACTTAAAGGAATCCAGAAGAAAATATGATAAATATTGTTTCAAGGTCAGCAAATATATCATAGTTGTAATCAAATAGCTTTTTGTTAACCCTCCAATCGGACAGCACGGATTTTTCCGCCCTACTAGAGGCTTCGAAAACGGACCACACTGAATTTTTCGTAAGGCCGGGGACTCACCAAAAATGAACCAAACTGATTTTTTTCCTCCTCAAGTAATGTGTTCAAAAACGGTAAAGTCGTGTTTTTCCGAATTCTTGTCCCCCTTTAAAGGTTTACGATCTTGAAAGATAATTAGAGACGGTCGGGGAGACACAATGGGCATTGAGGGGAAGTTTTATGGCTCACGGGGAGACCGGTTCCTGTGCCAATCGTAAAATCTGGGAAGAATTTCTTTAAACCCTAAAGTGTACGCATATAATTGCAAGTCAACGAGTTGAGAATTCTCATTTTTTTCTTTACCTTAAATTTTTCAAATGAAATTAAGTTTTTATAATGTATGTCTAAATTTTAAAAAAATATATTTGTAGTATTTAAGTTCAAATTATATATTAAAACATTGAGGATAATTTACTGTTTCATTTTTCTTATTTTAATCAATGCTTTCAGGAATTTTTTTTAAAATGATTACTTTGTTATGTGTCAAAAAAATTAAAAAAAAGGTTCAAAATTTAAAATCTTTTAAAATTTCGGACACTTCTAAACATGAATAATTTTTAAGCTTCTGTATTACATTATTTGCAAAAAAAAATTGTATGCATTGTTAAAAAAACCCTATTTAAATCTTTTAGTTTTTCATAATTTTAAAGCCAGATATTCAGGGCATCTTACATAGAATCCCTTGTTTTGTATTGTTCAGATAACAAATTATACTTGAATTTTGAATGTGTGAACATTAATTTCATTCAAAGAGAACTTTAACTACAAAGTTTATATTTTTTTGAACTTGAATCTTCAAATAAAAAGAGTATTTAAAAGCATCTGGACAAATTTACAGTTAACATTTGCGCATATAAATAAATATAAAGATCCTTTTTTAAATTCAAGTTAAAAAAATATATATTTATGCATAATCCCTCATCATTCATGTTCCATTAGTGGTTGACTGAAGAAAAGGTTATTAAAATTTGGACATTTTTATAATCTTAACCATGCAAAACTAGGAATTTTGTATTAGCTCCACTGAAATTCTGCATTGGAATTTCGAAAGAGATATTTATGCGTGTCTCACATACTCAGTTGAAGAACATATATTTACCATAAATACTAATAATTCTTTGGATATTTAAAATTATCATTAGATTAGATTAATTTTTAATATATATATATATATATATATATATATATATATATATATATAAATAATATTATGTATATACGACTTCTAATATTTTTCAAGTATTCCTTAAATTTCATATAATTTAATTAAGTGAGGGGATATTAAAGTCCCTTTCTCTCTCTTCTCTACTCAACTGCTTGAGGGCTTTTGGCGACGGACCTGTGGCCGGGGTACCAGGTGGTCAAGGTATCGAATCATGGTTGGCATGACTCGAGTTCGAGCCCAGTGCCACAAAAGACCCGCCGTGTAGGGCAGCGATGCACGTTAAATCTATCGAGAGCTGAAATGTCCTCTCGTTGGTGAGGTGTGATAGTTAGGAGAGGGGGTGCCAGCTCAGGTGTCGCCCTCGTCATTTGACCATTCTTCAAAATTACGAGGTCCATCACTAAAAGCCCTCGTGTAGCTGAACAGTGCGACGTTAATATTCACTCACTTGGCGACGGACCTCGTTATTTTAAACCATGGTCAAGTGACGAGGATGACGCTTGAGCATCGCGCCCTTACACGGCGGATCTTCAGTGGTGCTGGGGTCGAACTCATGACACGCAAGCTACGAGTCCGTTACTTTGACCATTAGGCTACCGTGGGCTCACAATGTGGTTGAAAGCTGCATGTTATGAGTAAAAATATACTGAAACATTTGATGAACTTATAATAGATTTTTGCATAGAAGATAGATGTGTGATATGCTAAAATGACAATATGTAAAAGTTATGAGAATATCGATGACAATTTTTGAAAAATTCAATTTAAGTTTCAGTTTGAAACTTATTCGTTTTATTTCGCATTTAATATTAAATAATCGCGATAACAAATTAATAGTTTAACGCATTCGTAGATTATAAAAAATAAAGGTATAAATGTGTGTGTGTGACATTGTTGGGAATAATAAGTTTTTATAGTTTTGAATTCAGACTTCTTTGCAGGAGTGTAGACTATTAAAAGGCTGATGTAGAAGTTAGAAAACTAATATTTAAAATATATGGAAAACAATATCTGCAATTCCATGATCTTGACGAGCAGAAGACGGCATTTTTACTTAGTAGGGGCAGAGTAAGCATAAGGTAGGAGCTTGTGGAGTAAACAACCAGGCCTCTGCAGTTTTGGCAGGTAATGAACTCCCATTTGTTGCTTTCAGTAAGGAATATAAAAATAACAAATACAAAAATAAGTCATGTAAAATTTTATATATTTTAATAACAATGAATTGTGAACTTAATTTCCAATTCATTGTCACGAGTTGGCAGTACCGTAGTTACTGCCAACTCGTGACAATGAATTGGAAATTAAGTTCACAATTCATTGTTATTAAAATATATAAAATTTTACATGACTTATTTTTGTATTTGTGAGTGAAGAAATTTTGTTAAATTATTTTTTGAAAGATACTTTTCTTATGTAATTGTTCTTGTATTTTTCTACTTTTCTTACATAATTATTTTGTGATTTTGTGATTTTTCTGCATTAAGAGTTTGGGAGAGTTTGCTACATAATAGTAGTGATTGGTTTTATCATGCTCTCTGAGTTATACTTTCTCTGAAGTTTTGTTTATTTTATTTGGTTTTCCTACCGAGTTGCAAAGGGGGAAGGTTGGCGCCTTCAAACTAGTTTAACCCCACTTATTCGGTCCTAAGTCCGAAATTGCTTTCTGACTCGCTAGGTTCTTCTTTTTTGTAGTTCTTTTATTTCTCTATAATTTTGTTCTTCATGTTCAGCTTTCATATTTTTATTGCGCTATTTCTTGTTATGTTCTTTATGTATTATTTCTTGTTTTTGATAAATAATATATATATATATATATAAGAAGTACGGTTGATAGAGTACTAATAATTTTAACGCAATTTTATATTTCGTTCTCGTAAACTTTACTCCTTTTAAAACATGTATTGCCAAAATACTCTCCTTTTGTATATTTATAAAATTTTAAAAATATAATGGTTATCTTACTCAACATTTTAAATCAGGGGCGGCAACTGTGTAGCTAAGACGTGCCAAACCAATCTGTCGGTATCATTCAGCGTGCCACATAGTAGGAAATTTTTGAAATCCTTCGATTCTTACGGTATTATTTGCAGATTTAAAGAATAGAGGTAAATAATTTAGATTTACAGTTTTATTTTATATTAATTATGGATCAATAAAATACATTTATTAACATAAAAATAAACAATATAAAATGTTACTATTTCTTCAACAAAGATAAAAAAATTAAAAATGTATGTTTCCAACATATTTATTTAAATAAGAAATAGACAAAGTGAAATATAAATTATTCCCTTCATTACAGTTAAATAAAAATTGTAATGCGAATTAACTCTTTCACCACTCTTCTTTCATATCGCAAAACCAGGGGTATAATGCGTGACACGATTCTGAGCATTCAGTTGTTAAACAATTTCTTTGCGGAGTCGAAATATTTTTCATATTAGGAAAGATTTTTTACTTTGATATGCCGAATCATAAGTGGAAAGCAGAGTACAAGCAATTTTCTTTTTTGAACAATTAAATCCCCTAGCAATAACGCTCAATTATTTACAAAATAGCTGTAAATTTATCCTTAGAATTATCTTTCAGATTATTTTGTAGTTCCATAAATATCCATAACTCTCTCTCTCTCTCTCAGAAGATATTTGTCGAATAAGGTCTATTATCAACTTCCATCCACTCAAGAATTGACAAATTTGTAGAGTAGTGCTGAGTGCCACTAAGAATTGTACCACGTGCCACAGGTCCATAGATTGCCGACACGTTTTAAATGTTCTTATTAACTAACCATCTCCTATTCAAACACAATTTATATGATAAAAAAGGGGTTTCATTCATTTTTTTTATATGGAATTGTATTAGATTCAACCATAAGTAATTTTGTGTATCAAAAAAATTACATTGTTTCGGGGATCCCCTTAGAGCACACAAAATGAAAGGAATTTGACATAATTATAGTAAGTTTCTCTAAAAGGATAAACGTTCACTTTCAAAATACACTGCATAAAGTGGTTTTAGGTGTACGAAGTTATATTCACTATTATTCCTAAAATAAATTTTGATATTTTGGTTTTTCGTTAAGTTTTGAAGTTATTTCTTCAAATATACTTCTCCATTACATTTCTTTCAAACTTGCTATTTTCTTTTGCGGCCACGGTAGCCTGATGGTCATGGTTATGAACTCGTGTCCAGTGTTCGAGCCCTGATACCACAAAAGTTTAGCGTTGAAGAGGATCTGATGCACGTTAAACACGTCGAGGTCAAAAGTCCTCACGTTGGTGAGATGTGGAAGTTTGGAAGGGGAGTTATATATCAGCTCAGGTATCGTCCTCGTCACTTAACCGCGGTTCAAAATTACGTAGTCTCTCGTCAGTAGCCACCGTGTTGACTTAGAAGGCAATATAAACCCTTGACGTGTGCACTTGAGTTAATTCGAGTACGCTAAACAGTTCCAAATATGCACATTAGATATAATTCAAACGAGGTCGGGATTTTAAAATGGTGGGATTTTAAATCATATTGGTTTTTGAATGAAACTGATAGAACGATTGATAGAAGAAGGAGGTAGTTCTCGTTTCCCCTAAAATTTCTTTAGTTTAATTGGAAGGCACTTCCCCTTCAAAATTTCAAAAAAAACATTGCGAAAATGTAGGTATGCAACCTTAAGATAAATGATAATGGAAAACTTCCTCGTTTTCATATGTAAAGACTGTAATGTGACTGTTCAAAAAATATCACACTGTGACACATTGCGAAAATGTGTGGTATGCAACCTTAAGATAAATGATAATGGAAAACGCATTCGAAAAGAAACTCGTTTTCAATGTAAAGACTGTAATGTTGGACTGTGTGCAGTGCCGTGTTTCGAAAAATATCACACTGTGACATTTCTGTAAAACGACATGTATGTGTCTTTCTCATACTTCTTTGATATTTTTGCTATTTATACCTGTTAAAATTATTTTTTATAAAAGGGTTTTTGTAATTAATTGTAAATTGTATAAAACCTTTTCTTACAATTATTTGTATTTAAAGATGAAATCTGATTTACTTTATTCAGGAAATTTTTAGTAAATTTCATTTTCTTAGCCAACTTATTTCTTTTAAAACATGCATATTTGTGTATTATATAATTAAATTTCTAACTATCTAAAATTATGTCTGGCTTTTTTCTTCTTTAAAATCTTTCAGGATTTTACAAATTATCTTGCCATTATTCATTATGTACTTAATAAGGAAAAATATATCTAAATATAAATAATTTCTGGCCTAATAAACATAATTGTTTTTAGCTACAGTTTGGAAAATGCATTGAAATTTGTATCGGGACAGGATTTTAACATATTATGAATGTGTTTTTACTGCCACTATGTTATATATTATCTTTCATTCTTTTTACAGTATGAGTAGAAGTCGTAAACAGTTTGTCACAGTAAAATTAATTTTTGTTTTATATTTAAATTATACTATTATATTGATTCTGAAAATAATAGGTTAGTTTGACAAGCCATTATTTCACAATTTTAAAAGCATTAAACAGTTTTGAAATTTTTAAAACTTTTCTAAAATGTTAAATTATTAAAAATATTTAATTATTGTAAGTGATTAATATTTGTTAGATTATTGGAAACAAAAAGTATAAAATTTAAAATATATCTCTTTGTTGAATTTTAATAATTATTTTTATGGCTAAACCTGGAAAAAAACCAATTTTTTTTTAAATATTAACATTAAGATATTTTTAAAAAATAACTAGAGCTCTCAGACCTAAATCCATATGAACTTTTATAGAACATATGTAAGGGAACATTTACAAGATATTTCAAGACTCTATCTTGAACAGGAAAAACGCCTTAGGATTAGAAAACACTCTCATCTTTAAAATTAAAAATCTGAGAAAAACATATTTCAAATTTGTAAAGGCATAAAAAAATTCCATTGCCTGTAAAGCTTTAATTTTTTAATCTGTTACTATCCAACTTATGCTCTACACGAAAATTCTACTTGAAATAAATATGACTGAAATATCTTTTTAATTCAAAATATTCTAAGACATAACATTGATAACAACTGTTAATTTGATCAATTATTCAATACCTTATATATTCACAAGAGTTTTAAATGCAAAATATTTATATAGAAATTAGTAGTTATACAAACGTAATACAGAAATCACCAAGTTTGTAAACAATATCTATTTTTTTCTCAGTTCCCCATCGTGGCAGTTAAGCAAGTTTAAGTTTTTGTTGCATGACTTTAAAATACTGCAGTGTAGTACTACAATAGATTTATTATAATGTAGTTTGTGGTACATCAGGGAAATATTTAGTTCATTCTGCAACATTTGTATTCTGTAGTCTAATTGTAATATTACCTGAAAAAGCTGCATTTTAGATTTACCATTTTCAGTCATATTCCATCCCTTTCAAGTATTATTTCCCCCTCAGGGGGCTCACCTTCTTTAGGTGAGTACGGGTTTCACACTCCCGAGGTGCCCTAGTGATCTTTTCCTTCTCCCTAGGGGTTTACTGTCTTTGGTAAACACGGGCTTCACGAACCCGGGGAACCCTAGTGATCCTTCTCTATTTTCGGCCCTTTTTCTTGCCATTCCAATTTCCCTTTCCTTCTTTTCCACCTCAGGGACTCACTTTCGGGTGAGTACGGGAGGCCACGTCCCCGAGGTACCCGAGTGACTTTTGAAAAGAAAAAAAACCCCAAAAAATATTTGCTTGGTTAGTGTTTCAGTTACAGGTCAATATTTAACTTTATATTTCGTTCAGTTCGGGGTTGTTTTGTGGTTAATTTTATTTTGGATATTTTAAGTTTAATTATTTCTACTATTTTAATTTCGGTTTATTTCTTTGGGGTATTTGTAACAAATGAATTTTACTTTTCGCATTACGTAATGTTAAGACTGGTTTTTTGAGTCTGACCCGCATGTTTGCCGTGTGCGGCGACCCGTACCGGGGGAAAGTGGAGTCTGGGGTTCCTGTTGCGTGCCCTTTGGCCCATGCTTCTCCGTAGACGGGAGGCAGGAGTGAGCCCGCTCCTGTCAATCGGCTAGTGATTAGTTCTGCGGATTCCAATACGGGTTCTTTTGGAATACCAAAGACGGTTGCTTTAGGGTTAGTGTTGCAGTTAGGGGTGCCCTGGGTGAACTGGCGGATCACATCCCGAACCTGTAATACTATACTCCAGTACCACCTCTGAGGTAAGTGCCGTGCCTGACGCATGTCAGATGACCGGCGGGCTGCCTCCCCTTGTTGGGCTCCATGGTGGGTGGAGGCGTACTGGAATGAACACAAAAAACACTCATGGAACCCAGTAGTAATTCTCCTTCAGTGGAGCACCGTACAATTGAATTTTCTGATTCGTTTCGATATTTTATATTAAAAACTCCTGCTACTTTTTCTAATGTTTCACCTTTCCTAATTGAGAAAGCTATAACTGGCAGTATAGGGGAAGTCAAGTCGATTCGTAAGATGCGCTCTGGGGACTTGTTCCTCGAAGTGTCATCTTCGAATCAAGCGACAGCCCTTATAAAACTACAAAAGCTCGCTCATTTAGACATTACCGTGGCTCCTCATAGTAATTTAAATTTTTCGCGTGGCGTTATTTCGCCAGCGGATTTCTTAAACGTGTCGACTGAGGAAATAAAAGAAAATATGAAGGCCCAAAAGGTCTGTGATGTCAGGCGTATCACGATAAGGCGGGATGGACAGGTGCTGAACACAAAGCACCTCATCCTGACCTTTTCTACACCTGACCTCCCACAGACCGTTAAAATGGCCTACATACGATGCCCAGTTCGACCGTACATCCCAAATCCGCTGCGCTGCTTTCAGTGCCAACGATACGGCCACTCGAAGAACGTCTGTCGGGGCCAGCCTACCTGCCCTCGTTGCGGGGAATCGGGCCACGACAGCGCAGATTGTAAAAAGAAGGAGCAGTGTTTAAACTGTAAAGGTGAGCATCCGGCGTATTCACGCTCCTGTCCTACTTGGATAACGGAAAAGGAGATCACAGCTGTCAAAATAAAAGAAAGAATTTCCTACCCAGAGGCACGGCGTGTTGTTTTGGCACGCACGCCGGTCTCTGGTAAGAGTTATGCTAGTGCCACCCGCAAGAGCACATCGGATAAGTGTATCCAATGTGACTCTAAAAAAAATATCAGCTCGGATTCATCCACACCTACTGAACCAGAGGTAATTGCTCCATCCAAAAACAATTCACCCCCTAGAACGAAGGTGATTGCTAAGCCAATTAGCAAATCACCACCTCCGGTTAAAAAAAAATAATTCAAAGGACAGAGAGCGATTCGCCGAGAAAACCAAAGAGCCGAAGGGCTCGTCAAAGGGATCTTAGACCACATTTAACTAGGATCCCTAAAAAATTATCCAGAGACTTCCACCGAAAAATAGAGGACGATACTTTGACCGGTGATTGTTCCGAAGATGATGAAGATCTCATGGATATTCAATCGGGCCCTTCAACTTCTAGCTCCAGAGGAGGAGCGAGTGCGGCACAATAATGACCTCCTTCATTTCCTGGAACTGCCGTGGTTTGAGGACTAGACTCGATGATCTCAAATCCATCATATCCATGTACCAGCCCGCATGTGTTGCTCTCCAGGAGACTTTTCTGAAGTGCACCATGACAATGCGAGTACGTGGTTATAATTGTGTACGACGGGATGTCGATGGCGATACATCTCCAAACGGAGGTGTATGCCTTTTTACGTCCCATCTGTATCCCAGTCATATCGTCACACTGCACACATCGTTACAGGCTGTGGCTGTACGGATTCACCTCCGTTCTTTAGTCACAGTCTGCTGTGTTTATCTACCACCTAACGATGTTGTGCCACAAGTGGATTTGAATCAATTAGTCAGCCAATTGCCAGCTCCTTTTATTTTGCTCGGTGACTTTAATGGACACAGCCCTCTGTGGGGGCATGATGATACAAACTCTCGTGGGCGACAGATTGAACAGTTGATCTCGGATCAATGTCTCTGTCTGCTCAACAACGACGAGAAAACTTATTTCCATGCACCCACGAGGACATTTCACTCCCTCGATCTAGCCATCTGTTCGCCAACTCTGCTACCGATGTTGAATTTCGAGGTTGCAAACGATCTGCACAACAGCGATCATTTCCCTCTCTAGTCTCGCATGTTAATGGTGCGGGGACACGTTTTCGTCCCCCCCCACTTATCATTTTCATCGCGCAGACTGGGATAAATTCACACGGTTAGCGATTATCTCAGGCACAATGGTTCAGAACAGGGCAGTTGATGCAGCAGTCTTCAATGTCACTGAAGCTATTCGGAATGCTGCTGATGCAGCCATTCCCAAAACATCCAATTCCCCTCGAAAGCTGTGCAAACCATGGTGGAACGCTTCCTGCCAAAAAGCCAAAAAGGAACAAAGGAGGGCGTGGGGTATTTTCAGGAGGTACCCCACCACTGATAATCTCATAGCGTTCAAACGTGCGAAAGCGTTAGCTCGTCGAATACGTCGTCAATGCCAGAGAGAATCTTGGATCAAGTATGTGTCTTCAATCACATCGTCAACTACCAGCCCACAGTTATGGAGAAAGGTCAAAGCAGCGAATGGCCTTTATCGGGACTTTTCTATTCCGATATTGGAAACATCGACTGCAATTTACTCATCGCCTGTTGATGTGGTCAACGTGATTGGCCAAACATTTGCTAGTGTGTCCAGCTCCGATTGATATAGCCCTGCATTCCAGGCGACTAAGAATCGTTTAGAGCGGACACCTATCAACTTCAGGTGCCGACAACCTTTACCATATAACTGTGACTTTGACATGTTTGAATTGAAGAGAGCCTTATCATCGGCCCACAATACTAGTCCAGGTCCTGATGGAGTATCCTATGAATTGCTTCGCCATTTGAACGAGGATTCACTAGTAAGTCTCCTTTACCTATTCAACCGAATATGGAGGGAGCAGGTGTATCCTACTCAATGGCAAGAAGCCATAGTGATCCCCATTCTAAGACCTGGAAAAGATCCCAAGAACCCTCTCAGCTATTGACCGATAGCACTCACGAGCTGCCTTTGTAAGACACTGGAACGTATGGTCAACGCTCGTTTCGTTTTTACGCTAGAAAAGCACAGATGCATTCCTCTGTTTCAGAGTGGCTTCCGTAAGGGAAGGTCCACTCTCGACAATATTATCACGCTTGAAAATAAAGTTAGAAATGCATTTGTCCGGAGGAATCATCTTGTTTCTATTTTCTTTGATATCGAGAAGGCATATGACCGTACTTGGCGCTATGGGATACTCCGCACTCTTTTTAACTTTGGTCTTCGTGGAAATTTACCTATTTTCATTCAAAAGTTTTTAAATGTCCGCACTTTTAAGGTTCGTTTGGGTGACACTCTCTCTGCTTCTTTTTTGCAAGCTGAGGGAGTTCCTCAGGGAAGCATTCTGAGTGTCACCCTTTTTATTTGTCATATTTCACCCATCTTAAATGTTTTATCGCCCTCTATACAGGCTTCTTTTATGTCGACGACTTGCAGATCAGTTGTGAAGGCTCAGATATGCGCATGATTGAACGATAGTTGCAAACTGCCGTCAACAACATTTTAAAATGGTGCGACACCAACGGTCATAGTATCTCTGCGAGCAAGAGTTGCTGCGTGCACTTTTGCCGCAAACGGGGTATTCATCCCGACCCCGAAATACGCATCCGTGATGTACAAATTCCCGTGGTTCCCGACGTACGATTCCTCGGAGTAATTTTCGACCGCCGGCTCACTTTCCTTCCGCATATTTTACATTTGCGGAAGAGGTGTGAAAAGTCTTTAAACCTCTTGAAGGTGTTGTCAAACACCTCTTGGGGGGCGGATAGAACATCATTACTCCGAGTGTATCAGGCAATCGTACTCTCTCGCATCGACTACGGATGTGTTGCATACGGATCAGCGTGCAACTCTACTCTGCAAAAACTTGACCCCGTCCACCATATGGCACTGAGAATCTGCTCGGGTGCGTTTCGCACATCACCGGTGCAGAGTCTCTATGTTAACTGTCATCAGCTTCCTCTAGATCTTCGACGGAGGAAGCTGTCTCTTGCGTTTTATTTTAAGATCTTGTCCGTGCCTTCACATCCTCTGCAGAATGTGTATATGAGTACCAGCATGAAGAGACTTTATGATGCACGGCCGTCTAACATCCGGCCGTTTATGGATAGGATGAAGCTTCATATTTCTGAACTCGACCTACCTAACGTGCGTATCCAGCAAAGGAACCTTTTCCTATTCCAACCTTGGAATACGCCACGGTTCCATTATATCAACCCTTTTGCCACTTACAGTAAATCCACTGTAGCGCCTGTCGTCTTTCAACGCGTCTTCGCCTACCACCGCAGTCAGTATAGTCGTTATTCGGCCATCTACACTGATGGTTCGAAACGTGCATATTACGTTGGCTGTGGAGTCGTGATTGAAGATATTATGCACGGTTATAGTCTCGACACTTCTTGCAGCATTTTCACTGCCGAAGCTGTCGCCATTTACCGTGCACTTCAATTCATCGACTCCACTATGCCCCGTAAATACTGCATCTATACTGACAGCATGAGTGTACTAGAAGCGCTTGAAAACTACCACGATCGCTGCCATCCAGTGGTATGTACAATACTCGACATTACGAGTCGACTCTACAGCAAGGGTTTCGATATCGTGTTTTGCTGGCTACCAAGTCACGTAGGAATCATAGGCAACGAGCAAGCGGACAGCGCGGCAAAGTCGGCGACGACGCATCTGCCGCTAGCTGTTCCGCTATCGGATATGAAGCGCGTCATCATGCATCATATTTTTAAGATCTGGCAGGAATCATGGAGTCAGCAGTTGGATAACAAACTGCACTCTGTGAAACCTGTCATAGGAGCATGGCCTGTGATGCCAATGCGAAGAACTGATGTCAAATTGACTCGTCTTCGCATTGGCCATACTCGCTTCACACACAGGCATTTGTTGTTTGGAGAACGTGCTCCTGAATGTCCTTCATGCCATGTCTCTTACACTGTTCATCACATTTTAATAGATTGTCCCGTTTTTAATACTCATCGCATGACCTTTTTTCATAAATCTGTTTTAACCTTATCTGACTTGGTGGGGGAATCTCCCCACCAAAATCTCTTTGCTTTTATAAAGAAAATTGGATTTTTATATTTCATTTGACTTTTTAAAATGTTTTAACTTTACCTTTATTTTATATATGTGCATGCAGGCATACACATATATCAAATTTCTTTTTATGTAATTGTATTTTTCATATGTATTTTACATGGTTTTATACTCTTTTAACAAATGTTTGGCGCAGTATAGCCAGGTTTGGCTCTTGCGCCATAAAACCACACATTCACTCACTCACTCAAGTATTATTTCTCACAGTACCCTGCGTACATTTTGGTCATGGCATTTTTCAAAAGGAAACAATTAATGAAGACAAAGTATAGAGCTTTTAAATTATATAAACTATGTGTCAAAAAATATATTGGTCTTTAAATCAATCTTAATTAAGTAAATGTGAGAAAACTGAAAAACTTAAAAACATGAGCAAACAGAAATGATTTTAGAAATTAAAATTGTAGTTAATAGCCATTTCACACGAAATATTGGATTGTGTTAAAAATATTTTTAATTAATTCAATCTAGGAATGCAAAACTGCTTTAACCCTGTAACCGGATAGCACGGAAAATTCCGTTAGTGTAAAGATGCTTCGAAAATGCACTGCACGGATTTTTCTGCCTTCAAGTAACGTTTTCAAAGGCGGATTAGCCGCACTTTTCTGAAATCCTTTCCCCCTTTTAAAGGTTTAACATCTTGTAAGCTAATTGGGGACGGTGGAAGCAACACAGCAGGACACTGATAGGAAGTTTTATGGCTGGCAGGAAACCCCGTGTTTTGACCTGGGCCAATCGTAAAAAATCGAGGGGAAATTTCTTTAGACCCCAGGAAGTGTTTATTTGTTACATCGTATTTTAAAAGTTTTGAAAAGTCCCAACGCATAAGTAAAATATGTTACAATTCCCTTTTGGTTTCATATTAATTCAAAACTGTAACAAGTTGGGGCGTGTGTCAGTGCAATCTGCTATTTTATATAGTTAGACAAATTATATCTTTTTTTATGTATCTTCTTTCGCTTCATTTTTCTTATTTTAATCAAAGCTTTCAGTTTTTAAAACATGATTATTTTATTATAAGATACCGAAAAAATTAATAAAACACCAAACTCTTTAAAATTTGAAACCTTTTCAATTTTCCAACCACTAAAAATGAATAAATTTAAACTTCATCAAATCATTTGAAAAATTTTCTTACACTTTGATAAAAAGAATAACAAAAAAAAACTAATTAATATTAATTAGTTTTTTTTTAGATTTCAAAGCCCAAGTGTTCAGGGAAGTTTAAGTACAGTGCCTAGTTATATATTGTTAAAATAAACCGAATTATATTTGAATTTTAAGTGCTTGAACTTCAGTTTACATCAAAGACAACATGAATGAAGATTTTCACACATTTTTTTTTATAACTTGAATGTTTGAATAAATGTTAATCAAAAATATGCGGAAACATTTACAGTGGACATTTATGCATATAAATAAACATAAAAATCAATTTTAAATTCGAGCTATTCAAAAACATTCGAATTATTGTTCAAAAATATCTCTTTATACAAAATACCTCAACATTTATCTTTTTTAAAGGCTAACTGTATAAGTAATTAAAATCTGGATATTTTCTGAAATCTCTACCTTATAAAGCTAGAAATTTTATGTTAGAAATTCCATTTGAAATTTCGAAAAAAAAAATGCATCGCGCAGTTAAAAATTATTTACCATAAGTTTTAGCAATTGTTTGAGTATAATAAAAATTTTAAATTTTATTATATAGCTTCTTTGGTATCTTTTAATATATTTCGAAGATTTCATACAATTCAGTTGAAAACTGCATGCTCAGAGCAAAAAATATACTAAAAAAATTGATGAATATACAATTACAATATAAATTCTTACATAGAAGCAAAACTGAGAAGCTAAAGCGTAGGAATAAAAAAATTTTGAGTATATCTGAAGTAGTTTTCGAAATATTTATTTTAAAGTTCAGAAAATTTGTATGCGTTATGTGTTACACTTAATATTAATTAAATGGTTAAAATATGTTAATATTAGTCATGTAATCGTTTGATGACACATTGATATAGTAATAAAAATTATCATGGTCATTGATGCGAATGTCAAGAATTTTATGTAATTTTAAATTCAGACATTAAGGGGTCACATACCTTTTAAAAAGTTGAAAATGGTTAAAAATAGTGAGCTCTTTAAAGCTCTATAATTTTTTTATTATTGTTTCCTGGAATGTAAATTTTGGAGGAATAAACAAATAGATATTATTTTACATAAAACATAACCAACAAACACAGTGCTAATTAGGATAAATTTTTAATTAGGAAATTACAAAAAGAAATTTTTGTTTTCTTTTCGCAAATGATATGCATTACGCGCAGCTTTATAAAAAAAGTTACCAATATTTTTTGATGAAATTTTTGCTCAGTGTTGGAAATTGTGTTATCTTTAAAATTACGAAGCATGAAACACTGATTTAAAATTTTTAGTAAACTATTACAATTTAAAATTTAACTATAAAATTTTAAAAATTTTTTTTGCTATTTTATATTTGTAATTTTAAATTTTTTCATTAAAAATTCAAACTGGTTCGTTATTTTAAGTACAGATATGATCAGAATCTACAGTAAAAATTTTATCATTTTCCATGGCACGGTTTTGAAAATATCATGCGCGTAATGAGTAAAAATGACGTTCTGAGAAAATTGACATCAAACGTAAAATTTACCAGTTTTATATATATATTATTCTGTTTACTCAAACTTCAACTAAATTTAAATTAAAACTAATGTGAAGTTTTTTTAGTCAATAAACTTCAGTTTATTAAAATTATTATAACTAAAAACATATATTATACCAATGCAGTACAAGCATCGAAGCGATATCAAAAGCTACAAAATAATCAAAATGCAACAAAGTGATTCACATTTCTCCAAAATAAAGTTAAAAATTTATAAATATTACTTAAAAACAATCAATACCTTAATTAACAACTACTTATTATAAATATTAAACAATTTGTGATATGAATGCAGTGTATTACTATGATTCTAAAATGCTAAAATTCGCCACATGCATATGATGTTCCCTCTTTTCAGTTAATTTCTTACAAGTAGTTTTAAATTGCATTCTTTTAGCCTGTCGTACTTCTTTTGTGCGGAGATTAAAATGTACTTCTGCAGTCTGAATTCTTTTTATATCTACACGTGTAACAAATTTATGTGCAAATTGACCAACAGTCAGACCAAGCGATTGCATAATTTTTAGTCTGCCTTGATTGCCATCATTAAAAATGACAATTGCCTCATTTGTAGATATATCAACAATCTTTCTACCACAACCTAAAGTTTTTGGGCATAATTTCCATATTAATGAGTTAATGGATTCATTATTATTTTGGGTTTTACCCCCTAGACATTTTTGTAGAAGTTTAGGTTGTGATAGATCATTAAACACAGGTTTTATGGCATCCATTACTGCCACTGGCAATTTGTTACTGTGTCTAAAAGTTTCCACACTGTCCTCTACTACTTGATTTTGATATTTACACCAAGAATTAGGACCTACAGGACAAAAACTGTGCAATGGTTCTTCATCGCTTGAACATATATGGAAATATACAACCCAAACAGCTTTTCGCATATCTGACAGGCATGTTTTATTTTGTCGGATTGCATTTCCATAGTACGTTGTAATTAAGTCGATCATTCTGTCGGTCAACCTTCCCTTTCCCCCAATCGACTTCCCATCACTGAGTTTGGAGCTCATTTGTTTTAATTTTCGTAAACGAGTTCCCATTCTTTTTGAACATGTCCAACACATTCAATTTTTGAAACTGTGATATCTTCTCCATACGGATTGGATGCAGTAATAGATGAGAATGTTTTGGAATCATCATCCCCGATGTAAGATGTATATCTCACAGAACGATGACTTAATGAACGCTGAAATATACGAACCATTCCCACAGTCTCCATCATGCCAGCTGAACCATTGTGGTTCTTCAAACATTCTTTAACGTAAGAATTTTCCACTTTTTTGTAAGCAGGTGTGATCCCTTTTCGTCGTTTCCAAAAATCATATCCTTTAGAAAAGAAGACATCACTTCCGCATCAATACACTTTCCTGTTTTGTCTCCTATAACAGCACACACACCAACACGAGAAGAATAGCCACGGGTTTTCCATGTTCCATTTCCACTAATTATTAGATTGGAAGAATTTGTCAAAGTTACCTCTTCGAAAGCTGCACTTTGCATTGAAGCTTCTGCGACTTCTTTACTACACAATTGTAGTTTGTTTATATAATGTTATTATAGGATTTTTCAGCAACTGGAGGAGGAAAGTCCATGACACCACAGAAAGTTGTCATTGCTGCATGACCCTGTCCAATTGTCCTCATTGCGTATACAAAGCGTCTGTTTATTTCTGGAGTATTTTTTCTTTTACCCAGCATTTTTGAATTTCTAAACGAACACAAGTCTTTACAGTTCTTGCATTCAATCGAAAAAACACTAGACAAACCTCTAACACATTTTTCTGATAGTTTAATATCACGACCACATTTTTTGACAGAAGCAAAGTTTTGAATGTTTGTAAACATGATAGTTTTATCAAACACTCTATAGCCATCAAAACAGTCATCATGTTCAATAAAAGATGAATGAACATCTTGCAGCCGAATCTTTTTTCCAGATGCACTGTTGTTTAGTGATTCATCCACATTGTCTACAGCTTTGCATCTCGTATGCATATTACCAGTAAATTTCCTTTTCTTAGGACGTTTACCAGATGGTCTTTTAGCAGATTCAGTCGAATTCATCCTTCAAAAGTTTATAAAAAAAATAATACTTTTCCTAAAACTTATCTTAGAATAAGATACGGTATGAAAATCAAAAACGAGCGAGTATAAATTCAAGATTCACTTTATCAAAACAAAGTAGAAGCAGAAGTTTATAAAGTTAGTAGAAGTTGTAGTTAATATTCAGAACAACAATAATAATATTTGAGGCTTAGATTCAAGCATTTGATAATAATTAGAATGAAAATATTAGAAACAGAGAAACGCAGCTGTCCCCAGCGACATGACAGCTGTCACCCTGGAGCCAAAATGTAAGCAATATGTAAATCGCCTTTTCTACTCTTTTTATTTTCTTAATAACGTCCGTTCTATTGGGAATATCTGCATGCGGTTTCTTTTAGAACACTCAGAAAAATTTACTCTATAAAATAAAATAATAATAAAAAAATCGATTTTCAGGAAATTTTAAAAGGTATATGACCCCTTAAGATATTGATGTAGAAATATAAAACGACCATCTAAAATATATGAAAAATGCAGTCTGCTATAAAATGACCTTGACTAACAAAATCCCGCATTTTCACTTACTATGGCAGAGCCGGCTTAGTCAGGGGCGATCTGGAAAAACAGAGAGAGAACCGCGGTTTTGATGGATGCCGCTCTAGCTTTTAAAGTTCCCAGGAAAATTTATATATATATAAATTACAAATGCAAAAATAAATCTTGTAATTTTCCATACATTTTTATAACAACGAATTGTGGAATTGGCTTCCAATACATTGTTGTGTTTGACAATATGTAAGGTAACCCACCCTACTTTAGATAGATTTGTACTACTGTTTTGTAACCGTATTCCTTTTAAAATTAATTCCTGCAGCCGAAATACACCTTTTGTACCCTTAAAAATTTATGTTAACTATAAAGGTTAATTTTAATTTATGCAACTTGAGAAATGTTCATAATTAACCATTTCCGTCTAAACAGTTTACATGAAAAAAAAGTTTGGACTCCCTCATTCATTAGGGATTTATATAAGATTCTAACATTAAATTTTATTTTTCACCGAATAGGATCGAGTGGTAGTGTTTAGAGCTTCCACACCACAGGTCTGGGGTTGTATTAACGGGCTGGGCAAGCTCGACTCTGCCTTTCATCCCCGCTACATTGGGTCGATAAATGAGTACCAAGCTTGCTTCGGGTCTTAAACTCCGAAGGTCTCTCTTCAGACAGACCACCAAATCGGGACATCTGTTCATGAACCACAGCGTCTAATGGTCACTTGTATTATGATGGGCACAGTAGTTCCTGGCCCTCATGGATTGTTGTGCCACTGAGTTTGAGTCTTAAGTGAGGATTGCCTCACGTTGGGGATACCCCTTAGATAAACATGTATTTCCACTCATTTGCAACTAAACATTTTTCTTTCAATTACTTTTATTTCAGAAGGAAGTTTGATTTTTCAAATGTATTTGCTTAATAACATGTATATTTGTTTATTATATTAAAAATTTGATCAATCCAAAATTACATGTTTTTAGCTCCTCTAAAAGCTTTTAGGATTTTACAACTGATCTAACAATCCATATACGTTTTATAGTAGTATATTTAAAAATGATAAAGACATTTTTACGAGTGTGTGAGCTTTTATGCCTCGTTTATAAATATAAAAAATTGTATTCATTTACAGTTTTTAAAATGTACAGAAATAAGTGGAGAAATAGGATACTTACATATTATGAATATTTTTCACTGTAGTAAGATATATTTATATTTCAGTTTCTTTACAATTTGAATAGAAGTTGTAAGCCATTTTGCGAATAGTTTGATATTGAGTATAATTCCATAGGCTGTTTAATATTGTAAAGTGTTTTACTTTGATACCAGCACACATTAAAATAAGGCTCATTTGCAGTTATATGATCAGCTTCAGTGATATTTAAATTTTCAAAAATAGTCTACACGTACGAAAACATTCTTTCACAACCGCACACCATATCTCATACTATATCTTCCCTACAGCAGGAAATATTTGTGTGTATACTGAAAAATTTAATACAGGATACATTTTCAAGTGTTAAATTTGTTTTTAAAATTTGGTATGAATATATTGTGGAACTGTCGGTTAACTTCACTGAACAAAATTGTTTTAAGTGTACTGTTTTGAAAGACAAAATTAATTAGGAGAACTTTTCTCACAATAGAATTTGTAATGACTGAATTGTGTGAAGAAGAGAGATGTAGTTATCGATGTGTGACATTTTTCCTTGTACTAAAAGAAACATAAAGGTAAGAAATTTAACTTGAGTAGAAAATGGTTAGAAGTACTGTCATGCGCATTTGAAGAAGTATATCCCCATTAAAATTAAAAATTATTGACTGAATGTGTGTTATGTCCCTCACAAATGCCGATGTAGAAAAGTTATTTTTATTTAATACAAGGAGTTCGAAAAGGAGAGCACTAGGAATTAAAATTTAGATTTTTTCCGAAAAATATTCAGTTAACATAAAAATATCATTTATATGATTTAAATTTAAATAAATTAAAAGTATATTGAAATCATTTTTATGTTATTCTAAATTAAAAATATAATTGAATGGAGAAAGATCTGTTTTATTTCTTAAATATGCACCATTTATGTCTTCTTGTTTAAAAAAAAGATAGGGACTTTACTCTTTTTACCTCATAACTTTTTTTAAAAACAGGAAAGTGAGCGCGTTTTCTTACTCTCATATTCAAAAATGAATACAGGATGCTTTTTTCTGGTTCAAATCGCAATACCAAAATATTTTTTTTTAATTTTTAAAAAATGACAGAAAAATAAATTTTGTTTGAAGAAAATATAACTATTTTTCAACTTTTAACACGCCATTTATTTCATGTTTTTTTACCCTATGTTTTGTTTTAATTTTACTGTGACTGAATCTATAGGGAAAACGACAGAGTAGAACTATGGTTTTCATACAAGATTGCCCAAGGCAACTTAACAGCTAGCTGTAAACGATTGCTATCCTGGTTCTCACTGATTAAAGACGCCGAACTAAGTCATAAAATTGTCTCCTTTCGACCTCCCAAGTTTTAAAAGGGGGAAAGAATAGAAGTATGTTGCATTTTTGAAGGGAATAGCAAAATAAGAGTAAAACGCTTTCGGAATAACTTTTCAGGAGGAAGGTATCCACTTAGAGGGTTAAAATGAAACCGAATTTAAAATCAAAACTCAGAAATTTAAAATTTCTTACAAACCTAATTGGTTGTTAGATCAAAAATTGAGCAAGTTTTCCAATTATATGAAATATATATTTGCAATAAATTGGGTGAAGTTTCTGCTGGCCGTGAAGTGGAGAAAATGTCCATTTCACAATCCTCGCACTAGGCCGCAGATGTGAATGAGAAACCTCCCGTTTCGAACAACACAGAGACCTAAAAGCAATAAAATCATCCCCTGCAAAACCATTTCAGGACCTCCTGCAGTTTTAACAGGGGAAGGCATTAAACTGCTGTGCGTTTTTGAAGCAGTTCGCGAAATTTTTCGAAACATTTTCGCTACTGCTAGCTTTGAAAAAGTAGACCGCTTTCATAGTGTAATTCAATTAGCGGGTCATCCACTCAGAGGGAAACAGTATCACGCTCTTCATTACATTTTTCAAATATTCCCTGCTTCCCAGTCAAAACATAACCCAAACGACTTTTTAATAAAAACAGACCCGATTGCAATTCAATACAACCATCCATAAGTAACAAGCCAGCTACATTCGCGCCGATCAAAGTATGTATTTCGCAATCCTCATTTTTAAGATCAGACAAAATAATCCCCCTTCTATTCAATTCATTAATCACAACAGGGCTACTAATTTTTGGCACTCTGCCACAAATCTTTTTTTCCGAAAACATCTCGACGCGAAGCGAGTACAATTCATCCAGCGATCATTTTAATAATTCATAAACAACATGTAATTGACAAGATGTTTCTCTCCCCCCAAAAAGCTGATGTAGCATTTTAATCTTATTATTTGATTTAATACGTAATTTCTGACTAATATGTTTTGAAATATATGAGTATTAAGATCCACTGTCGATCATAGCTCTACATTTTATGATTGTATTATTAGAACAAATTTTAACAATTAAAGTCATTAGAAACACATTATTTTTATTACACAACTGTTAGATAATGAATTCGTTTCAATACTATCAGATCTCTGATTGACATTGTTTTTCGCTTGATCACACATTAAATAATGGTGTGGTTTGGCGCAATATAAACATGAATTTTTTACACTACAGTACTTAGAAAAATGAAAAACAGCCAAAGCAGGCTCTGCTTCTTAATACACATTTTTTCTTTTCATCTAAAGTCATTTTTCTAGCTTCTAAAGAGTCCTTGAAGGAGTGTTTTTTATTGCAAAATATACATAATAAATTTCGCTTACCTGTGCCATTCCTATCATGTGTGCTTACCAACGTAGCTGCAAAGGGGAACTTACCCGGTTTGTTGACCTCTTTTTTTCTTTTGATTGACAGGAGCTGAAAAATTATTCCTAGCGAGTTCAACCATTTCGTCGTTTTAACTTCTTGTTTAAGGAAGTTCATTAGTAATTTCGAAGTCCGGCCTTCACCAGGAGTATCCTTTTTGTAATTTTTACTTCTTTCAAACGCTAATAATATGTCTTCTGGAAGGCAAGATTAAACCAAAGGACTCAAAAACTCGCCATACTTGACCTGTGTCTGCCCTAGGCTCTCCAGAGCTTGAATCTCCGCTTCCAGTTCGTCATATAACGCTGGGAGATCTGTTTTATAGCGTCCGGTGGCTGCGTTTCTCATTACCATCGACAGTTAATCTCTTACATAGATTTGCACAAGTAGATCTTCTCTCCCGAAACGTTCTTGCAGTTGGGATATTGCTTTTGAATAGTTTTCCGCTCTTGCGGGAAACCTCTCGACAATCGAGCCGCCTTTGAATTTGAGACGACGGCCTGTAGCAAATACTGGAATTTATCTTCATTTGGCAGACTTTCATCTTCATGAATTTTTTTAAATTGACCCTAAAACGTCAAGTATTAGTTGGCATTGCGGTCAAATTTTATCAGTTCGATTTTCGGCAGTTTAAATTTTCTTTTCTCAGGGACTTCTTTTTTTCGGTTTCCTTTACAGATAGTCCTTCTATTTTTGCACAAAGTTCCGAAAATCTATCTCTGTATATTTCGGTTTTAATAAAGTCCTCTTCATAAGCTAGTTCGTCGATTTCCTCTTTCAGGAGTATATTTGAATTACCTCTTTGAAATTTTTTAAACGCGAAAATTTGTCGCTAATTTGCATTTTTAAAATGGAAAGTTCGTCCACATCAGGAACTTCTTTCATAAGTTCCTCTTCTATAACTTTAGCACTTAGCGTAAACGACGTACGCAGCGACTTTCGTTGTGTTTTTAACTGTGTCAAATCCATATTGTCTTTCAGGCAAGTGGCATGTAATTTACGGATTTCCTGTCCCTGAAAGGGACGTACCTCCTCATCAGAGCTGATAAATTTAGAGCCGAATTAACCCTCTAACTGGACCCCTCCTCCTGAAAAGTTATTCCGAAAGCGTTTAACTCTTATTTTGCGATTCCCTTCAAAAATGCAACATACTTTTTTCCTTTCCCCCTTTTAGAACTTGGGTGGTCGAACGGGGAAAATTTTACGACCCAGTTCGGTCCCTTTTGAAAAGTAAGAACCAAGAGATCAATCGTTTACAACTAGCTGTTAAGTTGCCTTGGGCAATCTTTGAAAGCGTAGATATCCTCTCTTAATCAATCCTCTTTGAAACATACGGTGTTTCTTTCTCCTATATGTTCAGTCACAGTAAAATTAAAAGCGAAATGAAAGGTAAAAAAAAGAGGAAAAAATGAAATAAATAGTATGTTAGAAGTTGAAAAATAATTATATTTTCTTCAAAGAAAATTTATTTTTCTGTCATTTTTTAAAAATTAAAATATATATATATATATATTTTGGTATTGCGATTTGAACCAGAAAAAGCATCCTGTATTCATTTTTGAATATGAGAGTAAGAAAACGCGCTCACTTTCCTGTTTTTTAAAAAGGTAATGAGGTAAAAAGAACAAAGGCCCTATCTCATTTTTAAACAATAACATAATAAATATTACACTCAATGATTATATTTATGAAATAAAACCGATCTTTCTCTATTCAGTTATATTTTTAATTTAAAATAGCATAAAAAAGGATTTCAATACTTTTAATTTATTTTAATTAAAATCATATAAAAGATATTTTTATGTTAACTGAATATTTTTCGGAAACAATTTAAATTTTCCTTCCTAGTGTTCTCTTTTTCGAACTTCTTGTATTAAATAAAAATTCCTTTTCTACATCGGCATTTGTGATGGACATAACACACATTCAGTCAATAATTTTTAATTTTAATGGGGGATATACTTCTTCAAATGCGCATGACAGTACTTCTAACCATTTTCTACTCAAGTTAAATTTCTTATCTTTATGTTTCTTTTATTACAAGGAAAAATGTCACACATCGATAACTACATTTTTTTTTCACACAATTCAGTCATTACAAATTCTATTGTGAGAAAAATTCTCCCTAATTAATGTTGTCTTTGAAAACAGTACACTTAAAACAATTTTGTTCAGTGAAGTTAACCGACAGTTCCACAATGTATTCATACCAAATTTTAAAAACAAATTTAACACTTGGAAATGTATCCTGTATTAAATTTTTCAGTATACACAAATATTTCCTGCTGTAGGGAAGATATAGTATGAGAGAGATGTGGTGTGCGGTTGTGAAAGAATGTTTTCGTACGTGTAGACTATTTTTGAAAATTTAAATATCACTGAAGCTGATCATATAATTGCAAATGAGCCTTATTTTAATGTGTGCTGGTATCAAAGTAAAACACTTTACAATATTAAACAGCCTATGGGTTTATACTCAATATCAAACTATTCGCAAAATGGCTTACAACTTCTATTCAAATTGTAAAGAAACTTGTTGGGGTGAAGCGAGTGAACTATTTTTTCTGGCGGAAGGATAACTGAGTGATCCGCCCACGCGCTCTTTTTTCCCGCTTCACTCCCGCGCATTCCTTCTACGAGGTTGATGAGCTGACCGTTCGCTGTGTGCTTTTGGGTCAGACTTGCTGTGTGCAGTATCCGCGATCAATATTTTCGTATGTATATAAATAAATGTGATGTCCCAAGAACCGTAGTAGAAGTGATTTCACAAAAGAACAACAAGTGGTAGCAGAACGTGGTTAATCTGTGTGATGAGTTAGTTGACTTTGTGAACGTTTAAACCTTTCTACCTACAATGGATAAGATAACTATTCCCGATTTAAACGGAACGAACTATTTTGTTTGGGAGCTTAAGATGAAAGCTGCCCTTATCTTAAAAAGATTAGTCCCTCTAATCTTGGAGAAGAAACCTGAAGACCTTACCCGTAAAGATGAAATGGACTGGATTACTAAAAACTCAGATGCAATAGCATACATTAAGTTATCGCTCGCAGATGAGCAAGCCTTACAGTTCGCGGCGGAAGACAACGCGAAAGTGCTGTGGGATAAAATTAGAGCGACTTACATGGGCGAAGGTGAAGACCGAAAAATTGACGCGGGCAATGAACTCAAGAACATCCGAATGAAAAATGGCGAAACTGTAGCAGATTATATTGCAAGAGCGCGGGGGATTTCGACTAAGTGTCACTCCTTTGGACTGGATGTGTCGCCGAGGGAATTGGTCTACCATACCGTTAGAGGATTAAATGGAAAATTCTCCAAAGTGCGCGATATTCTTAAGACACAAAGAGGAAAAAGCATGGACGAAATATTACAAATTTTAAGGGAAGAAGAAGCAACTTTAAACTTGCCAATTAAAACTCGCATGGATGGAATTAATGAAGCATTTTATTGTAAGAGAAGAAATGAAAAGCAAACGAGACTGTGTTATATTTGCAGAAAATCAAATCATCTAGCTAAGGACTGTTATTATAGAAACAAGAACTCTCCAAGTACAAGCCAAAGAAACAATTCGTCTAGAAATGGACACGTATTTACAGCTTCCCATCGAGAAGAAAAACCTTGTGACAATATCTGGATTCTGGATAGTGGTGCATCCTGTCATATGGCTAAAGAACCTGTGTGGTTCAAAAATATTAGTCCAGAAGTGATGGACATTTACTTAGCCGATAAAAATTCTAAAATGATGAGCCAAGGAACTGGAAACGTTTCAGCTAAAACTGTGAGTACAAAACATTGTAATTCTATTAATCTAACAATTACTGATGTCAGTTATGTTCCTCAATTAAGATGTAATTTACTGTCTGTAACATGTTTAATGGATAAAGGTTGTAATATTAAATCAGAAAATAATTGTGTATTGATATATGATAAAAATGATAAGTTAATAACTAAAGCATTTAAAAATAATGGTAGATTAGAAATTAAATTAGTACCTATGTATAATTCTGAATGTTTTATTTCTGACCAATCTACTAATAATTATGAAATTTGGCATAACAGGTTATGTCATTTAAATTGTAAATATATGCTTAAAATGAAAGATTATATTGATATTGATAATGTAAATAATTTCACATGTGAAACTTGTGATATAAGTAAGGTAACCAGAAAAACTCATCATAGTATTGATATATATCAAAGCTCACAAATTCTTGAGTTGCTCCATGCCGACCTGTGTGGTCCAATTAATATCGAATCGCATGGTGGTGCAAAATATTTTATGGTAATTGTAGATGATTTTTCTGGCATGTACTTTACTTATTTCTTAAAAATAAATATGAAGTGTTTGATATATTTTCTCAATTTAAAGCTAAATATGAAAATTTAACTGATAAAAGGATTAAAAAAGATAAGAACTGATAATGGGTTAGAATTTGTAAATGAACAACTAGATACTTACCTGGCTAATTCAGGAAAATTTCATGAAAAAACTATTCCATACAATAGTGAATCAAATGGCAAAGCAGAAAGAGCCAACCGTGTTCTTCTAGAAAGAGCTAGATCTTTATTATATGAAAGTAAACTTCCTTTAAAATTTTGGGCTGAAGCTATTAATTGTAGTACTCAAGTATCTAATGTTACACCACGAAAAGGGAAAGAAAAAATCCCATTAGAAATTTGGACAGGTAATAAACCAAAATTAAATTATCTGAAAAAATTTGGCTGTGTGGCCTATTTTGACGTTCCGAAAGTATTGAGAAATAAATTTGAAGTTCCAGGAAGACGTGGAATTATGCTAGGATATGCTAGAGAAAGGAGGGGATATCGAATTTATATTAAAAATCAAAAAGTAATTGAGGAGAGATCAGTTAAATTTAATGAATATTTAAAAGGTAGTAATTATTTAGGTGAGATAGAAAATGAAACATGGGATATTGACTCGTTTTTTGAAGTCTCTCCCGAAAGAAACGAAATTAATCAAAATACAGAGAATGGAGTGTTGTATAATTTTGATATAAATAATGGACCTGGAGCAATTGAGAATGATAACTCAATTCCCCTTCAGACCACGTCATCACCTCGGATAGGCAGAATACAAATTCCGGTACTTGAATTGAATGATGTGCAAAATCAAATCCCTGTTAGAAGATCGGAAAGACTAAAATCTAAGCTGATGTCTGTCCATTTGGTGAATAATGTACCAAACTCTTATTTTGAGGCAGAAAATAGTGCTAATTGGAAAAATTGGAAATTAGCAATGGAGAATGAATTAGATTCGTTAGATAAACATAAAGTTTGGGAAATAGCACAAAAACCTGCGAAATCAAAATTAATAAAAACTAAATGGGTATATAGCTTAAAACAAGATGATGCTGGGAAAAATATAAAATACAAAGCAAGGCTTGTAGCAGCTGGTTTTAATCAAATTAAAAACATAGATTATTCAGAGTCGTATTCACCAGTTGTAAATATTGAATCTTTTCTATTGTTAATTGCACTTGCAGTTAAATTAAAGTTAAATGTTAATTTCTTTGATGTAAAAACTGCATACTTATATGGTGATTTAGAGGAGACGGTGTATGTGTTACCCCCTCCTGGTTATGAAAAATTAATTGGAGATGATAAAGTTTGTAAATTGAAAGAGTATTTATGGTTTGCCACAGTCTGGTAGAAACTGGTATATGAAAATAAAGGGTGAATTAGAAAATTTTGGTTTAAAACAATTAGCTTCTGATAATTGTGTTTTTATTAAATCTGTTAATCAAAGTGTTCTTATATTATGTATGTATGTATATCATTTAGCTATTTTTTGTAACAATGATAAAATGTATGAAGATATTGTTAGTAAGATTAAAAATGTATTTGAAGTGGTTGAAAACAAAACTAATAAGTTTTTAGGCATGGAAATTGAAAAATGTGAAAATGGTATTTATTTATCCCAGTGTGACTACATTAATTCATTATTAGTCAAACATAATTTAGAAAATTGTAAAAGTGTGAAAACTCCAATTGTGAAGGGGGAAGACAAAATTTTTCCCTCTACAAATGAATTTATTGATATTGCTATGTATCAGGAATTAATTGGTGAACTTTATATTTAGCTAATAGAACTCGACCTGATATTTCTTTTGCAATGTCTTATTTATCCCAATTTAATCATAATCCAGAGAAGAGACATTACAATTTGGCTAAACGAGTGTTAAGATATTTGATGGACTCAAAAGATAAAAAATTGTTTTATGAAAATGAATTTGTGGTATTTTAAATGCTAGTTCAGATGCTAGTTGGGGAAATGCAGAAAATGGAAAATCATTTTCTGGAGGTGTAGTTTTACTAGGTAATTCATTAATTTTATGGAAATGTCGTAAACAAAAGAGTGTTAGTTTATCAACATGTGAAGCAGAGTTATTTTTTATTTCTGAAATTTGTAAAGATATAATTTGGACTGTAAATTTGTTAACTGAATTAAAATGTGAAAAATTTATAAATAATGCTGTAACTTTAAATTCAGATAGCCAAGCAGCAATTCAGTGGATTAAGGGTACCCGTTCTTCAAATAAATCAAGGCATATGAACTTACGTTTTCATTTTATAAAGGATTTAATTGAAGATACTGTAATTATATAAATTAGAATATGTCCAAACAGAATTTTTAATTGCAGATTTCCTTACGAAAGCCATGAATGTAGAAAAGTTAGAATATTCAATGCAAAAAATTGCATTACTCTCTTGATTTTATGTCACTGTGTTTATTGTTATATTTTATGTGTATTGTGTATATGTCTATAATGTTTGTATTGTTTGAAAAAAAATGTATCACTCGCAGGAGGGGTATGTTGGGGTGAAGCGAGTGAACTATTTTTTCTGGCGGAAGGATAACTGAGTGATCCGCCCACGCGCTCTTTTTTCCCGCTTCACTCCCGCGCATTCCTTCTACGAGGTTGACGAGCTGACCGTTCGCTGTGTGCTTTTGGGTCAGACTTGCTGTGTGCAGTATCCGCGAACAATATTTTCGTATGTATATAAATAAATGTGATGTCCCAAGATACCGTAGTAGAAGTGATTTCACAAAAGAACAACAAAACTAAAAATATAAATATATCTTACTACAGTCAAAAATATTTATAATATGTAAGTATCCTGTTGCTCCACTTATTTCTGTACATTTTAAAAACTGTAGCTGAATGCAATTTTTTATATTTATAAACGAGGCATAACAGCTCACACAGTCGTAAAAGTGTCTTTATCATTTTTAAATATACTACTATAAAACGTATATGGATTGTAAGATCAGTTGAAAAATCCTAAAAGCTTTTAGAGGAGTTAAAAACATGTAATTTTGGACTGATCAAATTTTTAATATAATACACAAATATACATGTTATTAAGCAAATACATTTGAAAAATCAAACTTCCTTCTGAAATAAACGTAATTGAAAGAAAAATGTTTAATTGCAAATGAGTGGAAATACATGTTTATCTAAGGGGTATCCCCAAAGTGAGGTAATCCTCAAACTTAAGACTCAAACTCAGAAGCACAACAATCCATGAGGGCCAGGAACTACTGTGCCCATCATAATACACGTGACCATTGGACGCTGAGGTGCATGAACAGATGTCCCGATTTGGTGGTCTGTCTGAAGAGAGACCTTCAGTGTTTAAGACCCGAAGCAAGCTTGGTACTCATTTATCGACCCAATGTAGCGGGGATGAAAGGCAGAGTCGACCTTGCGTAGCTAGTTAATAGAACCCCAGACCTGTGGTGTGGAAGCACTATACACTTCCACTCAATCCTATTCGGTGAAAAATAAAATTTAATGTTAGAATCTTATATAAATCCCTAATGAATGAGGGAGTCCAAACTTTTTTTTTTCATGTAAACTGTTTAGACGGAGATGGTTAATTATGAACATTTCACAAGTTGCATAAATTAAAATTAACCTTTATAGTTAACATAAATTTTTAAGGGTACTAAAGGTGTATTTCGGCTGCACGAATTAATTTTAAAAGGAATACGGTTACGAAAAAGTTGTACAAATCTATATCTAAAGTAGGGTTGGTTACTTTAGATATTGTCAAACACAACAATGTATTGGAAGCCAATTCCACAATTCGTTGTTATAAAAATGTATGGAAAATTACAAGATTTATTTTTGCATTTGTAATTTATATATATATATAATTTTTCCTGTGAGCTTTAAAAGCTAGAGCGGCATCCATCAAAACCGCGGTTCTCTCTCTGTTTTTCCAGATCGCCCCTGACTAAGCCGGCTCTGCCATAGTAAGTGAAAATGCCGGATTTTGTTTGTCAAGATCATTTTATAGCAGACTTCATTTTTCATGTATTTTAGATGGTCGTTTTTTATTTTCTACATCAATATCTTAATGTCTGAATTTAAAATTACATAAAATTCTTGACATTCGCATCAATGAAAATGATAATTTTTATTAGTATATGAATGTGTCATCAAACGATTACATGACTAATATTAACACACATTATTTTAACCATTTAATTGATATCAAGTATAACATAACGCACACAAATTTTCTGAACTTTAAAATAAATATTTCGAAAACTACTTCAGATATACTCAAAATTTTTTATTCCTACGCTTTAGCTTCTCAGTTTTGCTTCTCTATGTAAGAATTTATTGTAATTGTATATTCATCAATTTTTTTAGTATATTTTTTGCTCTTAGCATGCGGTTTTCAACCGAATTGTATGAAATCTTCGAAATATATTAAATGAATGATTGAATATTAACGTCGCACTGTTCAGCTACACGAGGGCATTTGGCGACGGACCACGTAATTTTGAACCATGGTCAAGTGACGTGGACGACACCTGAGCTGGCACCCCCTCTCCTAACTACCCCACCACACCAACGGGAGGACGTTTGAGCTCTCGACGGATTTGACGTGCATCGCTGTCCTACACGGCGGGTCTTTAGTGGTACTGGGCTCGAACTCGTGACAAAGCAAGCCACGTTCCAATACCTATACCACTCGGCTACCGCGGCCGAAATATATTAAAAAATAACAAAGAAGCTATATAATAAAATTTGAAATTTTTATTATACTCAAACAATTGCTAAAACTTATGGTAAATAATTTTTAACTGCGCGATGCATTTTTTTTTCGAAATTTCAAATGGAATTTCTATATAAAATTTCTAGCTTTATAAGGTCGAGATTTCAAAACATATCCAGATTTTAATTACTTATTCAGTTATCCTTTAAAAAAGATAAATGTTGAGGTATTTTGTATAAATAGATATTTTTGAACAATATATAATTCGAATGTTTTTCAATAGCTCAAATTTAAAATTGATTTTTATGTTTATTTATATGCATAAATGTCTACTGTAAATGTTTCCGTATATTTTTGATTACCATTTATTCAAACATTGAAGTTATAAAAAAATGTGTGAAAATCTTCATTCTTGTTGTCTTTGATGTAAACTGAAGTTCAAGCATTTAAAATTCAAATATAATTCGGTGTATTTTAACAATATATAACCACAGGCACTGTACTTAAACTTACCTGAACACTTAGGCTTTGAAATCTAAAAAAAAAATTAATAAATCTTAATTAGTTTTTTTTTCGTTATTATTTTTATCAAAGTGTAAGAAAATGTTTCAAATGATTTGATGAAGTTTAAATTTATTCATTTTTAGTGGTTGGAAAATTGAAAAGGTTCCAAATTTTAAAGAGTTTGATGTTTTATAAATTTTTTCGGAATCTTATAATAAAATAATCATGTTTCAAAAACTGAAAGCTTTGAATAAGATAAATGAAGCGAAAGAGTATATACTTAAAAAAAGATAATTTGTCTAACTATATAAAATAGCAGATTGCCCTGACACGCACCAACTTGTTACAGTTTAAAATTAATATGAAACCAAAAGGGAATTGTAACATATTTTACTTATGCGTTGGGACTTTTGGAAACTTTTAAAATACAAGCTGCAAAGAAACACTTCTTGTGTTGTAAAGAAATTTCTCCCCGATTTTTTACGATTGGGGAGGGGGTCAAAACACGGGGTTCCCTGCGAGCCATAAAACTCCTGCTGTGTTGATTCCTCCGTCCCTCATTATCTTTCAAGATGTTAAACCTTAAAAGGAGGAAAGGATTTCAGAAAAGTGCGGCTAATCCGGATTTGAAAACGTTACTTGAAGAAAGAAAAATCCGTGCAGTCCATTTTCGAAGCCTCTCTAGTAGGGCGGAAAAATCCGTTCTGTTCAGTTGGAGGGTTAATGGGGCTACATAAAGTGAAAAATAAAAATTTTTTAATAAATTAAAACGAGAGAATTAAATGGGCAGACCAAATCTGCTAAAAAACAGTGGCGGACGGAGTCCGCTCACCGAAGAAAGAATTGCCCAGCTTACTGCGATTTGATTGGCCGTAGCCGATCCACGCAGAAAGTAGGCGTGTTGTCTTTCAGGCTCACAAACATAAACTACGAACCAAAACCGCGTCCCACGTTCGGGTGCCAAAAAATAAAACGTGAACTCACCGCTACACGATTCGTTATTTTTTATTGCAGGGCTGACACCTACCCGATGTCTGGTTTTGGTGTAACTATTCTAAAAATATACTGAATAGACTAGGATGTGACACATAAAGCATTTAATCGCACAAACACAAAACACAGCATTACATAGTGAAGTTTTTGTACATCTACTGAAAGAACAGAGCAGCAACATTATTGCGTCATTAGCTTGACGCTGATTGGTTGGAGAGGCGATGCCATTCGCAACATCATCCCTATTTCTCCATTTTGATGTGTTTTACAACCTCGCTGCCTAACATATTCTGACATAGTCTTGTTTTCTTCTTTCTATGTAACAAATTCTATAATGTTAATTAAAAGAAGGTTTACATTTACTAATATAAAATTATGTAAACTTCAGTAGAAAACATTTATTCGTAAATGTATAAAATTCAACTACAGTGAAAATTTATAAACTACATGTGTTTTTAAATGTAACTAATCATACCACTGAAAGTATTGAATTTCTTCAAAATCTCTTCATTTACATCACACTGTTGGTGATTATGAATAATTTTTAAATGCCTTTTCAAACAGAAAGGTCGAGTGAAGACTTGATTGCAAAATGAGCAGATTGAGAATCTGATATGCACATTCATTTGAGAAAACAATAATTATGCAAAAATTGATTACAAGAAATGAAAAGGCAGATTAAATAATTAAAATAACAAGAAAGATAACAAACAATTAACAAAATAAAACAAAAAAAAACAACAAGAAACCAAAAGTAAAAATTATTAAAAATGTAAATAAAATGCAAAAGCACGGTAAATTCCTAGTTTCGCCCACCCCCTTGGTGACGAATTTTTTGATCCGCGCCAAAATGGCGCCAAAGCGCGATTTTCAAACTCGTACGGACGACGTTCAAAGAACGGAAAATGTCGATAACCATAAAAAAATAAAAACAACTGAAATTGAACAGTTCAGTGAAGCAAACTAAAATGGGAAAAATGGATAAAACTTACGTGCTTACGAAGGAACGTCTTTCTCCATGGGAGGGTACAATGTGGTGATCGCACGGAGAAATTCTCAATCATCAATTTCAACAATTTTTCCTTCACCACCGAGTGGTTCACTTTCTTTCAAAACCGCAGCCATGCAGACCTCTCGGCAAAACATGTACCAATCAACCACGGTATTTTTATTCACTCTCACACTTTCACAGCAAACTCATTCATTGACTTTCCAAAAAAATGACGCGTTAAAATTAAAATGTCACACACACTTAAATGACTCTAAGAGAACCACGTACCTTTTCTTATACTCTTGCATACATCATGCGGATTCTCTCCTCCTTTCGTACGGCATCTCCATTCACACCCATCAATCGTTCCCTTCCTTTCTCTCAAAACCATGTTTTTTCCACATTTAAGACATTCATATACCTGCTAGAAATTAAATTTTCACGCATACACCATTCAAGCAAATTCCTTTGTCCCCTTTCTTCCAAAACAGCAAAAAAAGAAATAGATGTTCCATTCGACTACTCATTCTGAAAAACCGGTACTCACACAAATTCTAAAAAGATCGTTCGAACCAGATCGTTCAACCGTGAAATGGTTAAATTTTTCTGTATATATATTGGTTTTAGGGTTGCCATAATTAAAATTTTGAACCTATTGGTCAACGGAATTTTAATGAAAAGGGTAGATAGCTTGGCGAACTTATCGCCCAGCTTGGCGACAAAAAAAAGTTCAAAACCCGGGGGTGGGTTAAAATAGGAGCCAACCCATGCACTTCCGCAAAAATTGTTCGACTAATACAGGGATACAAAAATAGCAAGGCAATCAATTATTTTAGTTTCCAAATTTCATAACAGATGGCACTAGCACTGCATTAAAAAAATCTGACTGGGTGCAGAGCGCTGTCTTGATCCACTCCTTTTTCAAGTGCGTTTTTTGGAAGTCGTTAAATAAAGAGCACTTTTTTAGAAGAGGAGAGGGGAAGGAAACAGGGGGATGACATTCTGAGGGGTTACAGAGCTTAGCAAATTTCTCGCCAATATCGGCGCTTGCTTTGAATACGATGCCAATCATTCATTTTCGCAGTAGACGTGGACCTACTCGAACGGTTAAACCTGGATTCTTATCGAAAGCATAAAAAAATATATAACCATCTTTCGAATAGCAAGTTTAAATACATGGAACAAATTTATTTTAAATGAAATTAAATAATTTATTTGTTCATTACTTTTTGTATAAAAAGTTAAATTATGTAATTGCAGTGGTAAGTTATACGATTACTAGCAGAAAGCGCTTACATTATTGTTTGATTGTGTTTTGAAGCTCGGGGTTTTTAACGAAATGATACTGGATTAATTTAAATAATACGATTACTCATGACACGGAAATTCAAAACAGAAGCAGCTCCTCTATTGTACATTTTATAGATGTTACGAATAAGTTTTTTAAATATAACCAATAAGTAATTCAGTCGGATCTTTCAAAAATGTTATGACTATAAATCGAAAGGGTAAGTTTTTGATACAGAATAAAAAGCGTTTACTAAAGTGATTGGAAATACTTATTTTCGTATTTAGTTTACTATTTTACAAAGTAGAATGTTTGTTTATAATTTTAGATATCTTGTGCACTGAATATTCATTGATAGATTTTTATTAAATCGGTTATTTGTTTCGCTCATTCTGTGGTTCATCAAATTACATTTTAATCGTTACGTAATCGTATATAATTACTTGTTTTATTAATAACAATTCAAAATATGTATACATATTCATCATGATACAAGTCGAAAGATGGATTGACCGGAAGCTATGGTTTTCACTCTGACAATGAATCGAGTTTCTCTGATATTTTTGTTTAATATACACGGAAAATTTTTAAAAGCTTAATATTTTATCACTTCATATCAATCTCTCTCTGTAAAAATAAAAAAAAGCAGACTTCCAAAATTAACTAGAAACAATTTTTTCCCATACTTGAAAGCTAGATCAGCTTATAAATTGAACTCATTTTCAAATGGAAATTAGTATATATCCTTCCATAGTTTAATCATATATCTACACATATAATGTATAAACTCGATTCAATTTATGCCAATTAAAATAATGAAAAAGTGGATTTCAATTACTTGTTACTGCTAAATGTAATTATTCATATATAAATACATATTTGTGAAAGCGATTCTTTTTTTTGTACCTAATGCATTCGGGTTTGAACAAGACGAAAATTCAATTACACACTGCCTGTGTTATAGTTTTTAATTAAATGGAATGAAAAGCCTAAATTTTCTGTCTCTACACGTTATGCTTAATTTATACGCAATAAGTTTTCTTATAAAGAGAAAGTTAAATGTTCACAAATTTAAAATGCAAGAATTCTCGTTCCATAAGAAACCATAGGATACTCTCTTATGGTTTCCTCTTCTAAAATAACTATATTAAACGCCGAATTAAAATTAAATTACCTTATTTAAATGCCTATAAAATGAATGAAAAGGTTTATTGAAATATTTTTTACCTTAGCAACAATAGAAATTACAATTTCACACAATTGTTTCTTTACAGTAAATTATTTTAAATAAAAGGGGTGCATTTCTCTGCTATGTTAAAAATCATACGGTCAATTATTTACAAATTACTAAAAAAAAGAACACTTCTAAATTTATATTAATTAAAGTATACAAAGCATGTTTTAATTTTTTTTGAAGAAAATGTTTTCAGAATTCTGGCCGTAATTTTATATATCCTTGCTAATTTTAAATAATTTAATTCGAATTTATTCATAGAAATGTGTATCTAATTATAAAACTAAAAATTTATTTCTAAGAATGTCCCGAAAATTTTAAGACACTTTTACCTATATAATGGACATCATACTTAAATTCCTATTTGATTTAATTATTAAGTTCCAAACCTCCTCCTCCTCACAAACTTTTTAGACAGTGATAAAAGCGTGATTCTTACTGATTAGTGGGGGGGGATAAGGATGATAATCTTATTTTTTTTGCTTCTTAAATCTTCAAAACATGCATATACTCTGAAAATAGTTTACTTATTCAACCATATAATAGTATTACTTCTATTCGTTATTCTCTCTTCCGTGTTCTTTTTGATAAATTCTGAAGTAGGAAGAAAATTACTTTTGAGTCAAAGATAATATTCAGTCCTCTAGTGTAAATCAATTGATTTTCATTTAATGTTAAATACAGAAAATTGTGACAATCCTAGTTCATAATGACGTATAAAAAATTGATCACGCAAAGTGAGTGAGAATATAGTGAAGCATTGAATATCGCAAAATGGGTGATGACACAGATAATTTTTATCAAATTGCAACTGTAGCATTTTTTGCTGAAATAAAAGACCATTTGATTTCATAAATAATTGCATTATATATATATATATATATATATATATATATATATATATATATATATATATATATATATATATATATATATATATATATATATATATAAAAATTTCTTTTTTAAGAAGCGTGCAAATAACCAAATATCACACAAAAAGACGATAACCAACATGAAATTGGGACTTGTAAAACACATGACTTTTAAAAAATTTGGTAAATTCAATGCAAAAACTACATTATTTTTTTTAAACACATTTAATACAACTGATCAAATACACGAGTACATTTGTTATTTTGATAAATAGTTTTGAAATGAGACAATCTAAAACATAGTTTAAAATTAGAATATAATGCATTGTTGACTAATTGTGATACTGGTTGCTAAATAACACGGAAACATTAGATTTGTGGTGCCTCAATTTCAATATAGTATGCGACTTCATTAAATTAGGTAAAACACCATTTTCAATAATTTGGCTGAAAAAAACGAAGTTTACTTTGCTTTTATCTCAACCTTCATATTATTCTATTCTCTGTATTTTAATGTATTGGATCATATTTGCAGGCAGTTGTATTTTTGGCTGAGATTTGTTTTTGTGATAATTTAGTTAAGAAAGAAAAAATACAGTATTTTTATGTACCAAAATTTGTTTCAAACGTATAGAACAGTGATTCCCAAAGTGGTCCATATGGACCCCCAGGGGTCTACTCTCGCGAAAAAATAATTTGGGGGTCCACGAAGGGTAAACAGGGGTCTACGACAGCATCTTTAGGATTTTTTTTTCTTTTTGCATTTACATGAACATTGAAATATTTCTGATTTACGCGTTTACGCTTTTTTTTTTTGCAACTTTCTTCCATTCCTAGAGTGGGGTCACAATGGATATCCCTAACGCTCACTGGATGTCCGGTGCCATATAACTAGCTAAAAAAAGGACGGATGAGCTGTTGGAAGTAGACCCACACAGTTGATGTCTTACTCTACTTCATGGGGTTACTTTAAGACAAACGGTTATGATTTCTGGATTCAAGACTCATTTTCAAAGAAATTGGCCAACTGAAATAAGTAAACAATTTCATCTTTTGCAATTTACTCGCTTGAAATAAACACAGGAAATTATGCTTTTTATTTTTAATTATTTTGTATTTTTTAATATTAACATTTTAAGATTTCAAAGATAAGTTTGTGTTTCGATTTAAATAAATAAAATATATTGATGACCTGACAAATCAAAGTAACTTTGAAAGGGAAAAGAAAAAGAGACAAATAAGTGCAACGCAATGCGTTCGTCTCTTCAATTTACAGACAAAACAGATAATAAAGCGATTTTACCTTGTGGTGGTACCCTTTTTCTTTGGATTTACATGAGAAATAAAATTGCGGGCTAAAGCTGACACAATACGTAAGCCAAAACATTCTTACGAAGACAACTCCTTCCATCAACGTTCAAAACAATTACAAAAACATTTCCTTCTCAGCGCACTGACTCCTCAATAGAGCTGCAGATCACTCTGACAACAATTTTTCTTTATTTTTTTCAAAACGAAGAAAGACTTTAGCTTCAAATATCACCCCCCTCCTCTTCGTTTGAACAGTCCGCTAAAGCAGGGTCGGCGATAGCAGTTTCACCGCCCCGGGCAAAGAGATAAATTGCCGCCTACGTTTATAACAAAAAAATTATAAGAGATTCTCTAAACCCTCCCCATACTTAATGGTAAAACAAAACGAGATAAAAAAAATTGCAATCAATAACGTTGAAGTTTTGATTAGCAAAAAGTACTAATTTGTTAATTTATGTTTTTGGCACAAAATTAAAATTAGGGTTGCACAGAAAAAAGAAACTTATCATTTCTAGAGCATAATTATAAAATACAGATATTAAAAAATACTAAAACAAATTATAGAACCACTAAATATTAAACCTTAATTACATATTAAAAATACATTTAGACCAAGAGTTAAATTTAAAAGTATTTTTTTTCTCACTTTTAATTCTAAGAATTTTTTTATAATTTCTTTAACATTATTGTCCAGCCGTTTAGTCGATCCTCGGTACTCGATCCTAAATTTTTTTTTAATTAATTTTAATTTCGAGAAACTCCTTTTTCCATTTGCCACACTTATTGGGAAAGTAAGCTATATCCTTAAAACTATACCGAGATTTGGAGCAAAATCCAGGTTCGATATGAATTTTAAAATCTCGATTGGACATTCTTTTTTATTTAGCAACGCCAAAACCGCTACTATCTCGTCTGCCAGGTCCAACGGGTTTATATTTGATGAGTTTCTACGAGTTAACACTGTTTCTAGATCTTTACAAAACATAAGTACGTCGTTTTGAATAGTAACTTTTAAATCACATATATAAATAATGAATGTACTCAAAAGCTCATCAATGTTTTGCATTTTAAATGAACTACTATCGTCTTTATATGCGACTACAGAAATTATTTTTATACGTGAGGCAAATATTTTTTTTTCATTTGAATAACTATGTCAATCGAAAATGTTTTAAGACGATTACAGTACATACAAGCTACGAAAACAAACATACTTAAATATGTTAATCAACATAAAAATATTCAAAGGAACTGATGACATTTATATTTATGTACGTAAAACGAATGATAAATAAAATAAAAAAGGCTCAAATGCAGCAAAATAGTTATTTTTCACTTTATCTTACGCAAAGTTTTAAATTCATGTGGGCATTAAACCTTAAAAATCTAATAGAGAATTTGAAAACGAAAATATTGCTACCTTTTTTTGTTGTACTACTTTGTCTTTTCTGCATAAGCACAGGAAGCTTAAAGAATTGGTTCGGAAGGCAAATTGACACAAAATTCCCTCAGTTTTCTTCGAAAAAGGGTCTTTTTCTCCAGGTCATTCTGCCCCTTTCTTTTCATTCATAAAACTTGATCGTGCTTTTCATCACTTTTGTTGAGACTTATCTCTGCCAAAATCAATCTCTTTCAATTGTACCCGAATTCACGCATACAAAGCAGCAAGAGTTGTACGAAAGTAGTTGAAAGAGAAGGAACCGAATACCGAAATTCTTCTTTATCGCCCTCCCCTTTCTCCCATGGGACCAGCGTTTGGAAACGCGGCTTTAAATTTTAATGAACGTCCGTTAAAAAGAAATACTCTAGGACACCATAGAAAATGTGAATATTTTGCAGACATATTTTTAATTTTTTTCTTTGAACTTTCATTTTGATTCGTGGAACCCCAGGGTTCCGTGGAACACAGTTTGAAGACCAGTGATTTATATAAATGAAATAATGTATTATCTTTTGGGCGTTTTGCAAAAACGGTTTTAATAAAAATAAAAAAAATAGAACCAACTTAAGAAAAAGCACTAAAATTGTAAAATTATTTTTAACCGACTTCACAGAAGTAAAGTAAATCCATATATTTTTAAAATCGGGTACCTTACGTTGTTTTTTGTTTTTTTGGAAAGTAAACCTTATTTAATCGAAAAACTTAAAATTTTTTCCACCCCTTAATTTTGACCCCAAAGGCGCGTGCGCGCGCGAATAAGGTAGTTTTTTAAGTTTTAATTTTGCATTTTATTTGGATTCTCAGTGGCTTTATTTTCATCAAATTTTAATTATTTTCGGGAACTTATTTTTTATCAACCCCTAAATGTACCCCAAAAATTAGAGCATGATATTTTATACCGCCTTTTTAACAATGGTACCGATCCGGTAACATACCCTATCAAACAAAAAAAATCATTCAAATTGATTGAGATATGCCAAAGTAATCGCCGGACAAACATAAAAAACCAAAAAAAGAGCAGGAATTGATCGAATTGATGACCTCCTTTTTTTAAGTCGATTAAAAATATATGAAAAAGCCTTGTTTAAAAAGAAACATCCTGTAAAAGCTATTTAAATATTTCTTGAGAAAAACTGAATATTTTTTAATTATTCTACTCATCTTACTTTTATAACTAACACACGTTTAAAAAACACCCAGTAAATAGTAAATGTATTGTAACGCACTCTACTTTATTAGCAACCAATCTGCGATGCAATTATTCCATAAATAAAACAATAGAGAACTGCCTTTTTTCATTTTATAATCACGGTTAAAAGCATGTGAAAGCTTGTCAGGACTGATTTTTCGAGCCCACTCACCTTTTAATACATATTTCGACAAATTAACACAAAAGGTAAAAAAATGTATTACAGCACTTAGTATGTGTGTCAATTTATTTTAATTATATATATATATATATATATATATATATATATATATATATATATATATATATATTATATATATATATATATATATATATATATATATTATATATATATATATATATATATATATATATATTATATATATATATATATATATATATATATATTATATATTATATATATATATATATATATATATATATTTTAATATATATATATATATATATATATATATATATATATATAAAAACGAAACTATAAAAATAAACAGATAGTTATAAACCTAAGATAACTATAAATAGGAAGAAGGCACAGTAGTATAATGACAAACTCCTGTCCTTAGGAACCAGGGTTGCTGGTTTAAACATGTTTTGGGGCCGGCCAACCTTCACCTGTAATTTGTCATACTATGTACCAAGAGGAAAGAAAAGAATTCTATATGAGGAATTTAAATTTTTTAAACTAATAAAATATGAACAAAAACATAACCTACATTTTTTCGCAGTGTAGACGTAGGTCGGGAGTGCATCAACTAGTAATGTGTTCCCGCCAAATACAAGGGAGGGAAAGCAGATCCGCATAAAATTAATTGCGATAGGATATTAAGAAATTTATATATATATACTTTTAAAAAATCATAAAAATAATATTCATATAAAAATTAGTGTAAATATAAATGAAACGCAAAAAAATATAATATAATTAAAATTTAATAAGCATGTAGCGCCATCTATTTAATAATTGTAGAATAAATTAGATATTGTAGAAATTTAAAAAATCATTACAAAACATAATGACGGTAAATAATTACAGTAATACAAATTGTATCATTAAAAATCATTATAAATATAATTACAAAGAAAGTAGCAGGATATCCATGTTCAATACAGTGACTAAAAAATTTATTAAGATTTAAAAAAATATTAGCTTTATCGCTAATTAATACATTATTACGATAAATATAGTTAAAAATAATATTTCTATATATAGATATTGATAAAATTGAATTCCATTAAGGCACTTTGATGATATTAAAATTAAAGGCATCTCTTTTATCATAAATATTACTATGTAATTTCAAATCCTTAATATATAGTGCTACATCTAGGTAATTAGTTTTGATTGGATTACTATTAATTTTAACTAAGTTTAAGTAAGCCGGATAAAAATTAATAATGGAATAATGGGATTTAAATTATCATTTTTACCAAAAATAATTAAATCATTCATATATCTAAAAATATAGTAGTCATTATTAATAATATAATTATATTCATAAAAATGTAAATAGAGATTATCCAGACTTTGCTAGCTGGGCCTCCTTGTGGGAGTCCTTTCTCTTGTTTATATAAAGAACCATTAACATTAAAGTAATTTTCTTTTAGGGCAAAATCTATGAGAGTTTTAAATTTGTTAATATTAATATTAAGATTATACGTACTGTGGTTTTCTAAAATTATTTTAATAATATCATATATATCAATGGAATTGAAAAGATCTTCAAAGTCATAACTATGAACTGAATAAATATTTTATTATTAAAAAATCTATAATCTCTTAACTATTTTTAATTATAGCTTTATTACATTGCAGATTAATAAAGTTTTGTATAATATTATGAAGTAATTTGCCTGCAGTACTAATATATGTTTGAAAGCCATTTGTTACGGTTCTAAATTTAACAGGACTTTTATGGAATTTTGGAGTTAAAAATATATATGGATACTTAATTTTAGGAATAAAAAACCTAATTTTTTATAAATAGCAATAATACGATTACTAATTTCATTATGTGAAAAATCTGATTTTTTAAGAGATCCATTATTTAGAAAGTGATTATTAAGAATATTATAATATAAATACTTACAAATCACAGCATAGTTACCAGGTACTTTTATAAATGTTAACTATGATAAAATTCTTTTTTGTAATTCATAAATTTTCTGTTTTATTTCTTTAAACGTAGTTTCATATTGAGAATAATATATATATATATATATATATATATATATATATATATATATATATATATATATTATGAAAATTCAACATATATTACTTTTTCATAAGATTTAAATGAATCTTGGTTTATTTTCTTCATAAACTAGTTAATTTTAAAGCCAATTTGCCGCCTCCTAAGTTTGCCGCCCCTGGCAGGGGCCCGGGTTGCCCACCGCTAGCGCCGGCCCTGCACAGATTGAAGGATAAGGAAATTTTTAATGAGTTAATTTTATGTGAATGGCAAATTAAACAAAAGAAGCTTTTTGCGTAGCTCAGCTAAGCAAAGAGAGAGAGAGAGAGAAATAAAACGTCTTTGTTAAATTTTAAGTATGTAGATCTAATAGCTGATAAAAAGGATTTTTTTTTATTTATAACTCCCCGTAACACTCTTGAGGGTCGATTTTTGAAAATACCTTCCTAAGCTGATCTCTGCTCAGCAAAAGTAACACATTGTTAAAGGTTTTGTGTAATGAACGCTTAAAATAGTGTAAATAATTTTTATCTGAATATTACTTTATGTAATATTTATTTTATGTTAAAATTGTAATATTCGCAAGCAACGTCGTTTCTTAAATTATAATGACGATTCAATGAAAAACTTAGCGAAATGTTAACGATAGAGTCAAGTTGGCAAATGCCTAGCTACTTTCATAACTCGAGCTTTATTAGAGCTTTGTAAGACCCGCCGTGTAGGGGTGAAATGCACCTTAATACTTTATCCAACCTCATTATGATTTCCTGCAGTTTTTTTCATACAATATTTTTTTTGGATCACTACATTTAAAATTAAGGGATATACATAAACAAAATACTCCACTTTGGGAAATTTAATCCGTTAGAAATAATAAATTAATTAAAGATATTCCACTGTAAAATTAATTTTATACACCGCTAACTTAAAATAAAAAGTCAAATCGTTTTCTAAGGTCTTCATTAACATATAAAAACATAAGACACTTAAATTTTGACAAACTATTTTTTCCGCTAAAATACTTATCATGGAACCCGTGCTGCCATATATCTTGGAAGAGTGGATTCCAAAGAATATTCTTGCTAAGTATTGGTAGAATATTCCTTATAAGTTGATGTAGTGTGGTAGTTAGGAGAAGAGAGTGCCAGCTCAGGTGTCATTCACGTCACTCTTGACCATGGTTCAAAATTACGTGATCTGTTGCCAAAAGCCCTCGTGTAGCTTGAACAGTGTAACATTAATATTCACTCACTCTCACACTCCAAAAAATACAGTACAGTAGTTATTGCGTTTTTAAGTGTAAAAAGAATTATATCTGCCTATTCAATTAAAATTATAGCGTTATAAATAACTACTAACCACAAACAAATTTTGAAAATTTGTCCAAATGATGCAGTGTGAAAGAGAAAGTTTATTTACTTTAAGTATCAGAACTGATAAAAGCATTTATTTGGAAAAAAGATCAATTTCTTACTACCAAATGTGCATAATAAAATCATGAAAAAACCATTAAAATAAAGAGAGATTTATAACAACCTCTCCCTTCAAAACTTAGTTTTATTCTGAAATAAAAAATAGGCATTATGCTGATCAGAGGAATTAATTAGAAGCGAGCACCTTGCATAGCGAAAACAAAAAGAGTTCTTTTACAAACAAAAGATTGATATATGCTGTTGTGGGCTTTTTTGCAGCGCAAGCCAGAATTGCTCGCAGATGGCAGAATTTTTCTTACTTACTTGACAAATATCATTATATTTTGGACACTTCATACAATATCTTTATAAAATATAGTCTGTGCTGTGAATTATAGCATATGTGCTATTCTGATGTATAAGCTATATTACTGTAAAGTTTCACTAAAATCCATTCAGTTGTTTTTGCGTGAAAGACTCACAAACATCCTCACAAACTTTCGCACTTATAATAAAGGGTGTTTTTTTAGAGGTATAGAACTTTAAATTGCAATAAAACAACGATGTATTATTCGATTGACATGAATTTTTTTTATTCCAAAGATAAACTTGTTACATTACATTTTAAATATGATTTCTGGCATAGGACTGCCACGGCTGGTTCGGATGTAGTCCAATCTGGGCGTCCAATTTTCGATGACTTTTTCCAACATTTGTGGCCGTATATCGGCAATAACACGGTGAATGTTGTCTTCCAAATGGTCAAGCGTTTGTGGCTTATCCGCATAGACCAAAAACTTTACATAGCCCCACAGAAAATAGTCTAGCGGTGTTAAATCACAAGATCTTGGAGGCCAATTCACAGGTCCAAAACGTGAAATTAGGTGGTCACCAAACGTGTCTTTCTATAAATCGATTGTGGCACGAGCTGTGTGACATGTTGCGCCGTCTTGTTGGAACCACAGCTCCTGGACATCATGATTGTTCAATTCAGGAATGAAAAAGTTAGTAATCATGGCTCTATACCGATCACCATTGACTGTAACGTTGTGGCCTTCATCGTTTTTGAAGAAGGATTCCACCAGCCCATAAAGCGCACCAAACAGTCAGTTTTTCTGGATGTAACGGTGTTTCGACATACACTTGTGGATTAGCTTCACTCTAAATGCGGCAGTTTTGTTTGTTGACGTAGCCATTCAACCAGAAGTGCGCTTCATCGCTAAACAAAATTCGCTTATAAAAATCGACCATTATTTTCGAAATAAAATTGCACAATTTGAAAGCGTTGTTCAGGCGTGAGTCTATTCATGATGAATTGCCAAACCAAACTGAGAATAAATCACTTGACAGCTGTTAAATCGGTTGCCATCTTGGAAAGTAATGCCAACTTAAACTTCTATACCTGAAAAAAAACTCTGTATATATTAGATATTTTTGGCACTAAATTAAAATAAATTGGGGCTGCACAGAAAAAAAGAAAAGTCATTTCTAGTTTATAATTTTAAAATACAGGTATTAAAAAAATACTAAAACAAATTATAGAACCACTAAATATTAAATTTTAATTACATATTAAAAATACATTTAAAACGAGTTAAAGAACTTAAGTGTTTCTTTCTCACTTTTAATTCTGATATTTTTTTTATAATTTCTTTAACATTAATTTCTCTAGCAAGTTCATGTTCAATGGCTATTGTTGTCAAGACGTAGTAGTGGAGCGTACAAACTTTTTAATTAATTTTAATTTGGAGAAACTCCTTTCTCCACTTGTCACACTTATTGGGAGAGTAAGCAATATCCTTAAAACTATACCGAGATATGGAGCAAAATCCAGGTTCTATCTGAATTTTAAAACCTCGATTGGACTTTCTCTTTTATTTAGCAAAGCCAAAACCGCTTCTATCTCGTCAGCCAGGTCCAGCGCGTTTATATCTGGTGAATTCCCATCAGTTAACACTGTTTCTAGATCTTTACAATACTTAAGTTCGTCATTTTGAAGAGTATATTTTAAATCACAAATGTATAAAAATTGGAAATAGTTGCTGTGGGTACAGATCAAAACAAACTTGGATTCAAGTGCATCGATAGCTTTATCTATCTCTCTCTCTCTCTAATGAGAAAAAATAAAACTCTGCCTTATATTTCAAAGTAGGATCGTCTATCGGATCACCTCTTGCTTCATAGTCGAAATTAACATTCCTTCTTCGAACTCTATGGCACGTTAAATCTGTCGAGAGCTGAAACGTCCTTCTGATGGTGTAGTGTGGTAGTTAGGAGAGGGAGATGCAAGCTCAGGTGTCGTCCACGTCACTTGGCCATGGTTCAAAATTACGTGGTCCGTCGCCAAAAGCCCTCGTGCAACTGAACAGTGCGACGTTAATATTCACTCACTCACTCGAACTCTATGACGTGGCTTCGGGAGCTCAAAATTAGCCGGTATGTCAGTTTCGTTGGCGAGTTCTCAAGCATCACAAAGCATTTCTTTAAAGGCTGTGTCCGATCTAAGATCCTTGAAAAAATATTTACAAATTTTCAAAAGCTCAAGAACAGATGGTAAATCATAGTCTTTCATCTGCAAGAGCTTACTTATAGGATTGATGCAATTTAAGATTTTGTACCAAATTACAATGCAGCATAAGAGCTTAAATCAGGGGTACTCAACCTTTGTTAACGCTGGGCTGCAAAGACATGATAGGTATTTCACGCGGGCCGCATACACATGACAGTTATTTCATGCGGGCTGCAACATGCGGATAATGGAAAAGAAACATTATAAGACCAAAGCAACTTTGACAAAATTTGTAAAACTAATTCTTGGCTTTTATGTTAATACTATATTAACTTTTCTATCAAACACGCTCACACACAAACATTTATTTTTATGGTTTTTTTGTAGTTATGGGATAATTTCTGTTTCCTTTTATCAATCTCTTACTTACATTCTACTATTAAAAAACAGATTACAAAATCGATATATTTAATTGCTTGATTAAAAGAATTCCTTGCTTAATTTTTACAACATTGTTCTCTAACATTGAATTTCTTTGTACAATGGGCCATGACCGAGCCACTCAGAAAAGACCGGCGGGCCACATGCAGACCGTAGGTTGAGTATCACTGGCTTAAATTGTTTAACACACCTTAAGAGTCCAGAAGCCTTTATAGAGTTGTCAATCTCCGAATTATTACAATCAGCAAGTATAAAGCATTGTATATCCCACCTACTTGACACTGTAGTGGTTTTAATGCATCTATTCGGCATTCCCAGCGATTTTGTTTGAAATCACTTATCTACTTTATCAACTGTGTTCATAACATTTTTATTTCTGGGATGCACATTTTGCTTTCACATTAATTAAATAGTTTTATACTAGGAACAAGCAAAAAAAATAGTACCTATACTCTTTCACATTAATTATTGTTCTGTAACAATAAAACTTTAAATCCTTTTTCTGTTGCTTTTTATTTCTGTCATAATTCTGACATCCTTTTGTTGCCTTTTTTAAAGATTTTAAATATTGCTATAGATTGGAACCTATTATTACTAGATTTTTTTTCTTAAATATACATACTAACGCTTTTAAACTTTTTCACAATTACGAAAAATACATTTTAAAGGATTTTTGAAAAATATAATAGTAAAATGAAACAGAGTAAATAAAAACTATTGCAAACTGAAACCACCGAATTTTTAATTTTTAGTGCAACATTGTTCAACGGAACACTGATTAAGAGACTCTCGTTTATGTATTGGATGAGTGATTCTGTTCTGTAACTTTTTTGATGTATTGAAATAGGAATTCCAAGTATTTTATATTTGTATTCTTTGTAATTAAACAATTGAGATTTAAAGCCTTTATGTATTAATCGCAAATAAAACATATTTTAATAAGATTGAAACTTAATTTGAAAAATGCTTTGAAAGTTATTTAGGCTTAAAGTCATTGTTGTTTGCTTATTAGGGCTGCTAATTCTATGTTATTTTGATATCACTATATATTCAAATTAATTATCTATTTAATATAATTATCTTTTGAAATTTAAAATTCACGCCTGAAATTTTGCAATTTATCTAAAGGTTGTTTTTGCATTTTAAATGTTTGTATTTTTAAAAATATTTGTATTTTTTTTGGTTTAAAATCTTAGTCTTTTAAATATTTTCTTAAAATTTTTTCATATTAAACTGCAGATAATTTATTACCTCAATTTTTAAATTTTTCAAAATATGCATTTTGAGGAACTTTATTTGTAGCATACAGAATGTTTTACAATATTTTAAAGATAAACATTTTTTATGTATTTTTATAATTAATTATACACATAATATATGTAATTAATTATACACATAATTATACACGTGATTAATTATATATGTAATATATATAATTACTCAAATAATTTATTATTAGACTGCATTAAATATTCCTTCAAATTGTCCGTGTAAAACAGAGGTTCCCAAACTTTTTGTCTCATAGACCCCTTGCCACTTTTTTCGGTTTGGGGTAGACTCCTGCATAATTAATATTGAATTTTTGCAAATTTATCAACTTAAATGTCTTTTTGATAGCTAGTACTACTTTTAATACTTTAAAAGAATTCAATTTATAACTAATGAAGTATAGAGTTAAAACTTTAAAAAGCGTATGTTAATTACTTAAATTAAAAGTTAATTAATGTATAAAATAACTGTTAAATAAAATAACCCAACAACACACAATTGATTTTAATGAGAGGGATGAATCTGGAGCTACAATAACAAATTTTCAACATTTAGTATCAATCTTGTCAGGTTCAACTTTAAATCTCCTCTGTTAGTAGTTTCCAATTTCTTCTTTTTTTTTTTGGTGATTTGCAACTGCACTAAACTCCTTATTAGGAAAAATAATTGAAAACTTCCTCACGATATTCCATAATTTGGGACTAATAACAGGATTGCCTTTTTAAAGTAAAAATTGCTGGGGCATCCGTTTCTAAACTTTAAAATCTTCATTGGTGCATATCACGATCAGTTCCTGTTGTCCTGGGAAATTTTCTTTTCATATCACCATATAAATTCATTGCCTACTGTGCTATTACCATAATCAAATCATTCTCAAACCTGTTTTTAAAATCTGAATAAAAGGCAATTAAATATTAAACGTAGGTTAAAACGCGTTGACAGATTGTCTGGGTTAATTTGAGAAAATTCCAGACCTCCAGTATTATACTTCTTTAGTTTAACTCTGGAAAAAAACGCTGAAATGTGGTTCCTGTTTAAAAAAAAAATATGCTGTGTCACCCTGTACGGTCAAATTAACCTCATTAAATTTAGTAAATAAATCTGCTAAATAAGTAAAATTTGGTTTCCACTTAATTAAATTATCTTTTAAAATTAAAGTCAAGATCTAGTTTAATGAGAGTTAATATCACATGGACCTCCACTTACACCTCATTGACCCCCAAATTCTTTTTTTGCTGACATGAACCCCTTGGATGCTATCATAGACCCCTGGGGGTCTATATAGACCACTTTGGGAATGACTGGTGAAAAAGATCTTCATTAAAAAGGTATCGTGCAAATTCCTCTTAAAACAGCAATAACATGCAAAAAAAATATTGTTTAAGTTATTAAAATTTAATCTTACAAAATAATGGCTATCCTAACATTCTTAGAATAGATTAGAAAAATTATATGTTTATTTCACACGTCACATTCAATAAAAAGAAAAAAAAGTGTCTATGAAGGTAAAATTAAATTTTTTTTCCTTTGAAAATTCTTTTAACAGTTTGAAGCAATATGAATTTAAATATTTAGCAATTATAGACTAGTTCATTTATTACTAAACAAAATTATCACAATATATTACGATTACAAAACGAAATCATCATAATAAATATAATTACGTTGTATTTCAATTTCGAGCTATAGCAGTTAGGATTCTTTATGTATGGTAAATAATTAATGAATGTACTCAAAAGCTCATTAATGTTTAGCATTTTCAATGACCTACTATCGTCCTTTATAAGCGACTAAAGAAGTTATTTTGATACGAGAGGTAAATAATATTTTTTCATTTGAATAACAATGTCAATCGAAAATATTTTAAGACGATTACGGTACATTCATGCTACGAAAGCACACATACTTAAAAATGTTAATCAACATAAAAATATTCTAAAAAACTGATAATATTTATATTTATGTATATAAAACAAGAAATAAATAAATAAAATAGAAAAAATCACAAATGCAGCAAAATAATTTTTCTTTTCACTTTATCTTACGCAAAGATTAAAACACCTGGTCATTAAACCTTAAAATGTAAAAGAGAATTTGAAAATGAAAATATTGTTACCTTTTTTTGTTGTCGTACTTTGTTTTGTCTGCATAAGCACAGGAAGCTAAAAGAATTAGTTCGGAAGTCAAATTGACCTAGACTCCTAGATTCCCTCAGTTTTCTTCGAAAAAGTGTCTTTTTCTCAGGGTCAGTCTGCCCCTCTTTCCATTCATAAAACTTGACCGTGCTTTTCATCACTTTTGTTGAGACCAATCTCTGCCAAAATCTATCTCTTTCAATAGTACCCGAATTCACGCATACAAAGCAGCAAAAGTTGTACGAAATTAGTTGAAAGAGAAGGAACCGGATGCCGAAATTCTTCTTTGTCGCCTCCTCCCCCTTCTCCCATGGGACCAGGGTTGGAAGAAATACGGCTTTAAATACAAATGAATACTCGTTAAAAAATTTTAAAAAAACTCTAAGACTTCATAGAAAACGTGAATATTTCGCATACATATTTTTAATTTTTTTTTCGAATTTTCACGGAGGAAAAAGATTTAATCAAAAATGAGTACGTAGATACACTCCATTTTAAATGCCTATGATTGCATCAGATTTGACCGCATGCCTTGATTGAATTTGATTCCTTACATATACTCAAAACCCCCAAAAATGATAATTAATGCTTTCGGACAAATTAAAAAAGATATTCAGGATTGCAGAAACTCTTTTAATATATCGGCTACATATTTTGATAATTGGGGCTTAACAACAAATTTAATTCTCATAAATCTTCCGAACTATTTTTCATATCTACCATGCTACCCGCGGAAGAACACATGAGTACTAGATTGTTTGATTTTTGAGTTTCTCATTTGTATTTCTTAAGTAACTGCCTTTGAACGAAAAATTTAATGGTATAAATATTCACCTTATTTTGGCGGATTAGTGTTATAAATGTAATATAATTTACTTGATTCATAATAAGTCATTTTGTTTAAATTATTCATGCAAATAATTGTGTTACTTTGGAATAATTTTAAGGTGACGAGATTTTTAAAATGAAAGGGAGAACGAAAAATTTAAGAAAAAGTTACAACGTAAATATATGAAACATTTTATTAATTCAAACAAAAATGCATTTTTTCGTTTCTCAATATATTTTATATAATTTATCGGAAATTTTGGAGCAAAAATTACCTTTCATCTTTACTATAAGTACTGCAGCTAAAAAATATCAACATTCAATCTTAATTTCTGACTTGTCCATAAATTACGAACTTAAAAGTCTCAACTGGTACATTAGTTCCAGGGCAGCACAATGTAAATTAAAAAAGAATAACTAAATTTTCTTATGGGATGTGTTTATTTTTGAAATTGTTAAGTATTTCAACCCATCTTATCAATTTCAGCATGTTGATTTTCCAATTGTTTCAATTTTATTATAATTTAAATATACATTCAGTCTGCAAACTAACCATTGTCAATGATTTTAATATCAGGAATTTCTTCTGATAAAAAAATCGACACAGTTTTCTGTATCTGCCCAATTTACTTGCGATAAAGTCAAAAAACACCATTGAAAACTGTTATTTCCTGTGATATTTGTTTCAGACTATTGCTCGACTTATTGGAAACATGTTTGGTTCATCTCTGAATACAGAGATTAACAGATCTGTTTTAAAATATTGAAAAAAGGAGGACACTTTGTGAGTAAAGACAGGATATATAAAAGGAGAACGGTTGATCATCTTAATAATTTTAGCTTTACTTTCATATTGAACTCTAAAATGCCTTGCATGGTTTGAAAAAAGGCAAGTTTACAAAATAAATTTTCATTTTCAATTAGTAATCTTTTTAGACTCTTTTATAAGCTTCACCTGTATGTAACGGAATCTTTGAATTATATTTTTACCCACTCTAAAAGGTCTGATTAATTCGAAATTTTGCACCCTTTTCAAGGACTGATGACAGAATAATTTTGTTCCATTGTCCTTATAAGGATCATGCCGATTAACAATTTCCCATTTCCGGATTTGGTGACTAAAAGATTAAGTTACAACTCTAAAGCGAAAGCACTCATGTCAGTAATTTCTTATTATAATATAAACAATTGCCCACTTTCTTTTAAAATGGAAATAAATAAATGATAGTTTAAAAAATTAAAAAAGCATGCTTTTATTGTAGATCAAACTAAAAAATGAAAAATAAATTATAGTTTTAAAAAACCAAAAAACACGGTTTTATAGTTAATCAAACTAAAAAGGAAATAATAATTCTTAATATAAGAATAAAATGATTAGCGAGACAATGTCATTGTGGTAAAAGCGTGGGGTGCTTTTGTTCTACATTTTTACACTAACTCGGCATTTCAGAATAGAACTAGTAAGAAATTATAACAATTGATATTGAGCACCCCACATTTTTATCAAAATAACATTGTCTCGCTAATCATTTTATTCTTATATTAAGAATTATTATTTCCTTTTTAGTTCGATTAACTATAAAATTGTGTTTTTTATTTTTTTAAACTATAATTTTTAGGAGACTAATTTCTTGTAAGTTTTAAAGAACCTTTTTAGCTTATTAGTAAATTTATGGTAAATGTGTTAAAAGTTCTCATAAAAAATTATTTAAAGGAGCTTCAACAATTTCAATATACTTACTTTGTGATTCCTTTCACTCTCATTTTCGAATTTTGAAAGAATCAAAATTTACTGAACAGAAATTACAGAATGAGCAAAATTAGTTAGTAAAATTAAATGTAATCTATATTTCAAGAATGCTTTTTATTTTTAGACATTACATATAAATATTAAATGTTCTTGATTACTAATATTTAAAGAATATTTTGTTTTATTAATAATTGATCGACATTGTTGAAATTGGATTTATCTGTACTTACATATTATCACAATCTTTTGGCGACATTATATGAAATGAAGCATATGATTGGCAATTCAGCGCATATGACACATGCGAAATTGGTATTGCCAACAATTATTGCCATGTATGTAAGTACTAATTTATCTTATAACGCTGTATCACTCATGCGAAAAAAATGGCCTAAAGTTCTTGCGCAGGGTATCTCACCCCCCAAGGAAGTTTACGTTTTGATTATACCATAAAATTTGTATAAAAAAGAAAGAAAAGCAAGAAATACATTATGTTTATTGCATTTTTCACTCTTAAATTTAGTTTTTCTATTCTTTTTATAAGGGCATTCAGTACATTGTTCATACACTCCTTTAATCTAGTCGTGAGCGAGTGCCATGTTTTCACGAGATCTTAATTTTTTTAAAAAATCTTTATCTTATTAAAACTAAACATATAGGAGTAAATTTTGTTTTTTAAATTAAAAAAGAAATGGAATTTCTGTTTTATTTTCTCTTATTGTTCCAGCAATATATTTTTTTCTTCAAAAGTTCATCTGAAAGTGGATAAGATGTGTACTAGTTGTCTCCTTTAAAATTACGTTCTTCCCAAATGTTTTTGTTTCTCTCTATATAAAGCATTTATTTTCATCTCTCTCTCTCTCAGTGTGTGTCTCCCTCTTCTAAATAAGAATAGATTTCAGTAGAGGAATCATACTTGATGTTATACATTTCATTCTTCCTCATAACCGTGAAGAGAATTTCTTCATATGAAAATCTTCCCTTTTCTAAGTCCTGTGATCATGCCTGTGTGATCTAGAACTTATGGAATTTGGAATGATTATAAACCATAAATTTTTTTGGGGGGATATTTTATTAGAGCAAGGATTTTACATGAATTTTGAAATGGAGTTAGGCTTAACAGAGAAAATCAACTGGTCCTAAAGGAAGAAAGGGAAAATTTAGGTACTTACATATTATCGCAACAATACCAACGTTCAGAATACTTCATCAAGTTGGAGACCCTCATCTTCCATGTGTTGTACACGCTTAATTGACACAACCACGTATTTAATTTCATATAATCTCGACAACAAAGTTGCGATAATATGTAAGTACCAAAAATTAATACAGCTTTGGTACAAAAACTCTTGTATGAAGGCATGTTATATACGAGTAAAAAACATAAAAAATCTGAGTAAGGAAGATTGATTGATTGAATATTAACGTCGCACAGTTCAGCTACACGAGGGCTTTTGGCGACGGACCACGTAATTTTGAACCATGGTCAAGTGACGTGGACGACACCTGAGCTGGCACCTCCCTCTCCTAACTACCACACCACACCAACGGGAGGACGTTTCAGCTCTCGACAGATTTTACGTGCATCGCTGCCCTACACGGCGGGTCTTTAGTGGAACTGGGCTCGAACTCGTGACAAGGCAAGCCACGGTCCGATACCTATACCACTCGGCTACCGCGGCCACCTGAGTAAGGAAGACCTGTGTACCTAGGGCCACCCCATTGTATTTGAATAATACTTAGTTCTAAGTTTTATTACTCAGTTGAGTGAGTGGGAACACTAATTCCTACTTTGGCATTCATTTTGAAATTTTTCAAAAGAAAGCTGTGGTTAGTTATAAATGTAAAACATTTTTACATAGTCCGAAGTAAAGTTCTGTAGCTCATCTCTTTTTATTGTTGTACAGAGTAAGTCAAAAATTTTCTTTGAATTTTTTTTCTTGTACATAATTTTGTTTGTAACATTAAGTACTAAATAATATTTTAAATAAATCCTCTCTCCATGTGGATTTTCTGCGGAGACATTTTGTGTAAAATTACCTAGTCTTGTACCTGGAGCCACATAGTTGCCTTGTACCTAGGTACAATTGCAATTAATATTCTTTATGTTATTATTTTATTGAAAAAAGTTTTCATGATAAAAGAGGAAAATTGTCTTAATTATCGGAACCATTTTGATTTAGTCGAGTTTTTTATTATTATTGGATGTTATTAAAATGAGAGGAGTGTATATTTTGTTCTGAAACTTTCAACATGCTTGATTTATAAAAAAATATGTTAGCTACCATTATTGTTATTTTTCAGGATTATTTTGTTTATACAAACATAAGAATTCATTTAATTAACAAAAAAAACCCAATTTTTTATAGTTATAAAATTAATATAATTCTAAATCAGATTTTTACGATATTTCAATTAAATTTTTAATTTATCAATTTTTCTCTTAATGAGCAATTATAAATTCCTAACTTTATTAGATATCTAGAAATCCTGACTGAATAAAATGGTCAAAACCTAATGCAGATAATATAAGAATTATCAGATATTGAAGATTCTCACATTCCACTGATGATGCAAATTCTACAGTAACTGATGCAAGGGATACTATTGAAAAAGAGGACTTTTGTTTAACAAAAATACAAGGCAAAAAAAATAAACATTTTTATATGGCAGAAGTAATAGATGTTAAGAAAGAACACAAGAGTGTTAAATTTCTGAAGAATATTGCACGTTCAAATAAGTTTATTTATGATAAAGAAGAAACTTATAAAATTGGCAACAGAAATATTGTGTTCAAACTATCTAAACCATAATCTGTTGATGCTTCAGAGCGAGCTCCCTTTTGGAACCAGTTTTGAAAATTAAATGTTGGATCAAAATACGTGCAATTCATTAATAATTTGGCACATTGCAATTTAAATGGTTACATGATAAATCAATGTATTAGAGCTGATATTGTTTCTCTTTTATTAAATTCATGTGTGTATGTTTGTTTTCTATTGATCACAGAGTGAAACCTAACTTTCAGGGAACGACCCTACGTACAATGATATTGTACCTAGGGCCATTTGTGAATTTTTTTAAAACCTTTTATTTCACAGAATTTAATATTTTAAGTACTTATATTTACAATTGGATGGTAGTTAGTATAATGAGGAGTGCATATCAGTTTCACATTTTTAAACAGGCCAGGGGCTCTGTTTTTGTGCATTGAAAAAATATGGCCCTAGGTACACAGGTTAGCAGTGGATCAGGACAGCGCTCTGCACCCAGTTAGATTTTTTTAATGCAGTGCTAGCGCCATCTGTTACGAAATATGGAAACTAAAATAATTGATTGCCTTGCAATTTTTGTTAAAATAATTGATTGCCTTGCTATTTTTGTTTAACTGTATTAGTCGAACGATTTTTGCGGAAGTGCTTTTGCATTTTATTTACATTTTTAATAATTTTTACTTTTGGTTTCTTGTTTTTTTTTTTTTTTTGCTTTATTTTGTTAATTGTTTTGTTATCTTTCTTGTTATTTTAATTAGTCAATCTGTTTTTTCATTTTCTGTAATCAATTTTTGCATATTTATTGTTTTTGAAATGAATGTGTATAGCAGAGACTCAATCTGCTCATTTTGTAATCAAGTCTTCACTCGTCCTTTCTGTTTGAAAAGGCATTTAAAAATATTCATGATCACCAACAGTGTGATGTAAATGAAGAGATTTTGAAGGAATTCAATACTTTCAGTGGTATTAATAGTTGCATTTAAAAAAACATTTAGTTTATAAATTTTCACTTTAGTAGACTGAATTTTATACATTTACGCATAAATGTTTTCTACTGAAGTTTACATAATTTTATATTAGCAAATGTAAACCTTCTTTTAATTAACATTATAGAGTTTGTTACATGGAAAGAAGAAGAAGAAAACAAGGCTATGTCAAAATATGTTAGACAGCGAGGTTGTAAAACACTTCAAAATGGAGAAATAGTAATGAATTATCACTGTTGTCGAAGTGGTTCATACAAACCAAGAGGGAAAGGTCTCCAGAATTTAAACTCTCAGGGCTCTGCCAAAATTGGAACTAGTTTCCCAGCAGTGATAAAAGTTAGACAGAGTACTGAAAATGTAGTAGTGCATTATTTCCCGAAACATCAAAATCATGAAACTGAATTGGAGCACTTAAGTTTATCAGAATCCGATAGGACAGCTATTGCTGGTATAGTATTTTATTTATATTAGAGTTTCATTATTTTTAATTTTATTATTATTAGTTACTATTGTTAGTTTTGTTTATTTATTTTCAGGAAAATTGAAAGAAGGTGTAAGTGAAAAAACAATTTTAAAGGATATTAGAGAAGAAATTACTGTTGACAGTGGCAGAAAGATGCTTATTGAAAAAAAGGATATCCATAATATTAAAAAAGACTTCAATATTAATGGTTATGTTAAAAGGCATGAAATTGATGCAGTGAGTGTCAGGCTATGGGCTGAATAAATGAAAAATAATGGAGAAAATTGTATTGTTTATTTTAAAGAGCAGGGACAATAAGGGAATGACTATTGCTTAAAAGATGAAGATTTTGTCCTCGTAATCATGACAGATTTTCAGAAAGAAATGATTAAAAAATATGGAAAGGACAAAATATGTATTGATGGAACACATGGCCTGAAAAAAAAAAGCTATGATTTCAATTTATACTCAGTTCTTGTAGTGGATGAACATAAAAATGGAATACCTGTGGCATTTTGTTTTTTGAACAGAAGTACCGAAGAAGTATTCAGGATTTATTTTAGTGCCAATTAAAATGCTGTGGGTAAAATCGAAACTACAACATTTATGACTGATGATGCTCCAGCATTTTATAATGCTTGGAGTTATGTGATGGGTACAGTTAAAAATGTCTTATTGTGTGCTTGGCATGTCACAAGAAACTGGCACCAAAATTTAAACAAAATTAAAAATCCTGAAAAGAGAAAAATTGTTAATAAAGCATTAAAGGTAGTGAAAGATGAACTATGTTTAGAAACATTTTCTAACCAAATGAAGCAATTCATAGAAGACTTATTAAATGACCCAGATGCTTCTGAATTTGGAAAATATTTCCAGCAAAATTATGCTCAGAGACCTGAAAAATGGGTCTATTGTTACAGAAAGTGTCTGGGCATAAATACAAACATGTATTTGGAGTCACTTCATAAAAAAAATTAAGTACCATTATTTTGATGGAAAACATGTCAAGAGATTAGATGTTGCAATAGATGGTCTCTTAAAACTTGTAAGAGACTTAATATTTCAACGTTTAATAAAAGTTACAAAAAAACCCCATTTCCTCTGATAAACTATCAAAAATTGTGAATAGCCACAGATTAAGTCTAGAGATTCAAATTAATAGAATTAAAAAATTAGCAGATATCAAGTGGAAAATTGAATCTAATCATTCCAACTATTTAATATGCAAGAAAGAAGAAGAATGCCATAGATTATGTAACATTAAATGTACTGCCTGCAAAATTTGTATTCATTCCTATACATGCACTTGTGTAGACAGTTTAATAAGAGGAAATATTTGCAAGCACATTCATAAAGTTGCTCAAATGTTTTTAAATGATGATACACGTAATGAAGAAATACAAGAAAATTTAAATCAAAATGATATTTTAAAAAAAAACATTTGATGTTTTATCATGTAGCTCTAAATCTGCTAATAATGATGGCTGTGAATCCAAAAAAAGAAAAATTGAAAGCATACTTGCTCTTATTGATGAACACGAGTGTACACCAGAAGAAGATAATAAAATTCATAGGAACCTAGATAGTATATTAAATATTTTCTATAACAAAAAAAGGAACACAATAATAAAAGAATTAAAATGATGGAATCCTCGACTACAAATAATAAAAAAGAAGATTGAAAACAACTTGGATATTTCTCTACACGAAGAAAAAGATTCACTGCCAGTACACTCAAAAATCCAACTACTGAAGAAGTAAACAATATTAAAGAAGGATTACTGTTAAATTCACAAGAAATTACATCCATCAATACAAATTTTGACCATACTTATTACAATCAAAATAAATAATTCCTGGTGGTTCCTGTGCTTAGTTTAGTTAATAAATAAGATTAATTTATTTACATTTTTGTGATTCTTTATTCTTTCAAGTCTTATACATTTAACTACTGGCATAAATATGATAATCTGGAGATTATATTTTATCTCAATATATCATTATGTGTGTGTTGAAAAGAAAATAGTTATGTATGTATTTATATTATATTGTATTACTATATGTATTAATATATATTATATTTTTTTAAAGTATCCTTAAGAGTTATTCTTGAAGGATACTTTTAAAAAATTACTTGATAAGTTGACATATTGCCTAATTCTTTTGAAAAAAAATAGAATCTAAATCTAGGTGAATTAATTTGCATGTTATATATAAATTAAGGTTATATTTCTAATATTTTATGTGCTTTAATTTTTCTTCATGCGAAACAAAAGTGTAGATATTTTAATGATATTTACATAATTAAAAAAAATTGGCTTTTTCAGTCATATTTATTTTATACTAGCTGCATGGCCGGGCGGTGTACAGGCTTTTTCAAGTTTTAAAATAAATAAAATTCAGCTTTTCATAGCAACGTGATATTTTTAAAGAGGGTAGAGCCATTGCAAAACAAAAATTAAAAATAATTTTTTTAATGAGTGTCGTCTACATTATAAATAATTTTAATTTAATTGCAATTTGGCCTTACAGAAAGAATGATTTCATAAAAATATATTTTTGGATGTAAGAGAGGAAATTAACATTCTACAAAGGTAAATAGAAATGAATCAATGAAAATATTAATAAAAATTATAACAGAAGTATGTTTATGCTATGGGAACTATGAGTGAAATAACCTGAAAGAGATAAACCAAAAGAAAAAATTAATTATGTGATAAACCATTTTACTAAATTATTATCATAAATAACATATATTAGGAAGCCTTCAACTGGAAAAAAAAGTAAATTAGTACAAACTAAAATTTTAAAAAATAGATAAAATAAGCCTACATTGTAATTTAATTAAATTTTCCGTAGCATTAAATTAATATTCTATGAGGAATGGATGTAATACTATCTAACATCTATATTACTTTTAATATGAAATTTAAATGTAATACAATAGTGATAAAATTAAATTAGTAAGAACCAAAATAAAAGAAAAAACTCTAAAACAGACCTACGTTGAAAAAAAAATAATGAGTAAAATAAACTTTGTTGATAAAAAATTAATTTTTTAAACAATATTTATTTCAATATAAAATCATTGTAATTTTGTTGCAAAGAGCAAACAAATGAGAAAATACAATGGTAAATAACTTTAGAGATAATTGAAATATATATGGGCAGTAAGATATGTGTAAAGCACATGATCTTCATAAAACTAAAGGAGAAACATATTATCACAGGCAATGTAGAACCGTGATGACATGAGACGTAAAATCCCACCAACACTGAATTATAAAGAAATCGAAAGAAAAATATGAGAAAATCCTATCGAGCTGCATCTTTTTTCTACAAACATTTTTGGATCACAAATGGTATAAATAAAATATATATTTCAAAAAATGTTATCTGTTTTCCTGTAATGATGAGAACATGGTATTTGTATGTGAAGGAAGAAAAGAAATAACCTTTTTTTCCAATCAAAGGAAATGTCATAGAAATATATGCATATGTAACAAATAAAAACAAAATATATGCATATGTACAAAATCTTCAAAAATCTATATGAAGAACAGATTGTTAGAAAGAAAAATCATGATGTCACACGACAGAAATTGCATTAACACTGAATTTTAAAGTGCATCAGAAAATAACTTTGTTGTGCATTCAATTACATCGATAGTTTCAGTGAGAACCTTCTTGATAAACAATGTTAACTATCTTTACATGAGGACTTATCGGAAATTATAACATTAATTTAAATTAAAAGGTTATCTATAAAACAGAAATTTAAGCCCTAATTTTGATAAAAATTACCATAAACAGTTGTGAACAAACAAAACATTAAATATGTGTGTGAACAATTGAAACAGATTCTTTATGCAAAGCAAAAGTGTAGATATTGTAATAAAATTTACATAATTTAAAAAAACTTGGCTTTTTAGATAATATTTATTTTATAATACAATAAATTATTTTCATTAACTAAATAAATTACAAATTAAACTGAAGTTTGATAAATAATCATTGAGATATATTCACAAAAACAAATAATATTTTGGACAACAGATGGCGATAGCACTGCATTAAAAAATCTAACTGGGTGCAGAGCGCTGTCCTGATCCACTCCTCACAGGTTTCCCCTACTTATATATTATTGCAACCTATTGACAATGTTATATGAAACGAAGCACCTGGTTGCCAATGGACTAAATTCATGTAACGTCACGATCACGTGATTCCGTCAACCGGTGAATATGGCGTCGTTTGTTTACTATTGCGTACGATTACTTTGTTCTTAAAGATTTAAATTTTACTTTCTAAAATGTCTTATTTAGCTGAAATGGTTGCTCGATCAGTTACAGAAAGGATAATTAGAAAGAAAAAAAATCATTCTTTAATATCATTATAACAAATCGTAAGTGCTCTCTTTGATAGCATGATGAAGCGTGACGATTATATACCATCTTCCCAGTGTTTATGTGCTTGACCACTCTTTGAATAATGTTTTCGAATCTGATATGTAACCATATCAGAAAGAACATATATCAAAAAGAAGTATATATATTTATATAAAACTTATTTTACTTGGTAATTTTACAATATTACAGGGGAAAAGAAAAAAATAAAGAAATGGAAAAATATCTTACTTTATTACAGCTCTGTTAATGTTTATACTAGTTGATGAAATAAGAACCACTTTCAAACATTAGAAATCAAAATTATCATTATAAAAAAATTGTGCTACATTTTAAAAATCTTTATTCGCTGCACTACTTAAGGTAAAATATATGATTTATCGAGAATTGAATTCCAAATATGGTAATAAATTAAGGCATTAAAATTTTTAAATTAGAATGTGTATATAGTAGAATATAAATTTGTGTCCATGTATTAAATATAAAAAAGTCCTGCTCACTCCTACATGACCAAAATAAAAAAAAGTCATTTTTGAGTTCATAATTCTTTTAGAAAAAAATAAAAATTTTAATATATTTTCGTGGTTTCAACACAAATGTTTCTCCGAGTTTGACTGTATGGTATAAAAACCTGTCTCACACATATACAAATTTTTTTACTACATATGTACAAAAAATATGCATTTATTGGTATTTGCACAATTTGTAGATTTATCATTATAGAGATTAGATTTATTTTATACTTTTGCAAAAATAAATCTCATGATATATGTCCTGAATAAATTTGTTGCATTGAGTTTGTTGCAAATATTGACCTAAGAAGAGTACTTTGATCAATTTTATGATATTTATCGAAGGGAATTACAGAGAATCTTTTTTCAAAATTATTGTTAAGAGGTTAATTGGTCGAAATCACTGATATTTTTGTGTGACATATGTTTCGAAGATAAATTTTGGGCTCTTGTGTATTATAATTATCAATTTCTTTTCTTAAAAGTATAATTATATATAAAAGGACACTTTAGATACATATTAGTGATAACAAAATAAAATACCAATACATTTCTCCAAGTAAGTTTTAAGTTTGCATGAAATGGAACTCAAGTGTTTAACACTAAACATAAATATCTGGTCAAGAGACGTAACTAGTAGAAATTGTGAATGGAAATTTTATGCAACTATTTATTTCCATATTGTATTAAATTGTTTCTATCTTATTTGCAATTCATTATGTTATAAAAATAAGATTCATTTTCATCAAAGGATAAATATTTATTGTTAATCAAAAACTTTCATATTAACTCTATCTAATATGAGATAAACAATAGCTTAAAGAAGTATGCAATTCAATTAGGAAATTAAATTGAATTTGTGAAAATTACAGTATTTTTTCTGATGAAATATTCCTTAATATTATACAATTATTTATAAAAAGTTGTTCAACCTGTTATAAGCACTTTATACAAAGACAATTAAAAGAATTATTGGAAAAGAAAACACTTTTACTAAAAGATAATTCTCTTCATTTATCTAAAACTTTCATATTAACTAATGTTCTATGTACACAGGCTTCAAGAAATAAACTTTTTTGCAAGTTTGATATGTACTTCAAAAAATAAGATAATAACATATCAAATTAAATGTAATCATTTCTAAAAATTGTTACCCCTTTTGTAATGGTTTCATTCCCCTTAAGAATATTTTATTTTAATTTAAAGAAAGAAATGACATAGAATTTTAACAGCAAAGAATAATTATAAATAATTAAGAAATCGATAATTTGTGTGTGGAAGGTAAAAGTCAAAGAAACATTTTTTAAATTTTTGTAAACATTCCTCCCACAAATTATCATCAAATTGAAAAAATTCAGAATAAATATTTTCTCCTGACTTTGAATTATTAATTAAAATTACAAACAGACATTTTTTATATTATTCACACCTAACTGACACTGTGTTGTATAATAATAGGTGTAAGCTCTTTTTAAAGAAATGATATCAATATTATTCGATAATCATACAATTTTAAAAAAGTAGCTTTAGTTCTATACTGTCAACCATTCTTGCGCAAAACTATATAATAAATAACTACTAAATTAATTAAGAACTAAAATAACTAAGAGCCATACCTAAGTGTACCATGAACTATAAATAAATGCTAGGATCCAACCGAACTAGGATAAATAAATATGCCAGCTAACACTAGTCGGAAGTAGCCAATTACCTAATTAGATAAATAAATTAGAATAAAACAAAAATTATATAAAAGAGTTGTTAAGATTATTTCCTAACAAATATATATTCTAAAATAATACAAAAAATACAATGATATCATATGTTTTTAATTAGATAAAATTAAGATACAAGAACGACGTCAACAAACATATCCGAAAACCAACGGTAAGAATTCGCACGTGCATTTATTGACGTTGGAATCACGTGATTACTTACTGGCGTCAGTCTGTCCATGAAGTTACTCCATTCAGCATGTACAACACAGGAAATTGGAGGGTACTTATAAAATATCGCATCAATTGCCAACTCTATTAATAACTCACCAAGGTGGCAACCCCGATGACACACTGAAAATTGGCAACTAGGTGCTTCATTTCATATAATGTCACCAATAAGACATAAGTACCAATTGGGGAGTTGTCAATTCAGCGAATTATTAATAGAGTTGGCAATTGTTTTGATAATACGCAAGCATTGAAATCTGTTCAGTCTGACGTACATGAAACACCATAGTTTTAAAAAAAATCCTTTTATAGTTAATCAAACTAAAAAGTAAAAAATAAATCTTAATATAAGAATGGGTTCAGTCCTAGGAGAGTCCACACCCTTGGAGCAAAATATTTTGGTTGGCGATAATTGCACCATCTTGGTAACTCTACTTTGATACATTATGTATGGTAAACCTAACTATTTCTGGAATTTTTGTATTTTGTTAGCGGGCAAATCGAATTGCGTCATTTTGTTGTTGGGCCCCGGGCTGGAAGTATGGCACGTGTGTGAGAGGATATACCTTTGAATTTTGTACTTTGTTGAATGCGAAATGTAAGAAAAAATTGATTGAATGGTGTATGAAGGAAGGATTGATTGCTTTGAATTATGAATGTTCTAAATGTAATGAGCGAATGGGATTATACGAACGAAAGAGTGCTGTTTTGGATGTATTTGAACGGAGATTTTGAATGGGTATGTTCGACCATTACCTCGCAGAATATTTATGGCCGCGCTCCCGCGATTATTCTCTTAACGATGAGGCCTTTAAGGCTTTTTGTTAAAATCCGCTGTCATGCTGTACCCTCCACTCGGAAAAGATCAGCAGTAAGAAAGTGCTTTTTTCCCCATCTTAAATACGTTTGATTAATTTTTGTATTGTTTACATATATTTTCATTACGATCCATCTTGTCCCGCTATATTCACTTGCCGCCATCTCATTCTGACTTGACGCTTTTTTGGTTTGTCGCCAAGGGTGAGGGCTCTCCTAGGACTGAACCTATGAACAAAATGATTAACGAGAAAATTAATGTCATTGTGGTAAAAGGTTGGGGGACCCTTGTACTACATTTTTACACTTTGATTTTACACAATTTTGTATTACAGAATAGAACTATTAAGAAATTATAACAATTGATATCAAGCACCCCACGCTTTTAAATGCAGTTATTATTTTTCCATTTTCCCCACATTCCAATTTCCATAGTTTTTCCTGGCATTTCTAAATACCTTGTATTCTGTTTCTTTTAAATCCTTTCACTCATATTTTTCTAATTGGTTTTCTACAAAAAAGTACTTACATTTTTGCTTCATAATGTAATTCCTCTTTTGTCAAGAATAAGCCATTCTTTTAAACTATTTTCATGTTGATTCTTATTGCGAGACCATCATCTTAGATTGAAAACTATTGGATACCAAAATCGTATTTGCAGCAATTTCAAAACCATGCCTAAAAGATATTTGGTGTGTAGTGTACTCATATATATATTATTCCAATGTGTGGTATTTTTGAACACAGTAGTTTTTATACACGTGAACTTCAAAAAAATACATGCCTTCATGCGTAATATTTAGAAAATCATACTTTTTAAACCTGTTATCGTGTTTCTAGATGATGAATGCTTTATTCTTAATTTGCATTAATTTCATTTTTACTAGTAAGCAAATAATTCAATATATATTACATAAAAACAATGGAGTTGACTATAGTATCGATTGTATAGTGTTTATAAAAAATAACTTATACATGAAGGTATGTTGTTTCAAAAATCTCACTTATATTCTTGTTTATTTTTTGAATGTATGATATGTATGTGTCCAATTCCCAGAATAAATATTTCAAAAATATGATTTTGGTTTGTTTGTTTTATTTTTCTTGTTTTCAGTGAATCATTGAGAAAAAAAAGAGGAATTGAATATAAAATGCTGTATATTGGATTATGGTTCTACTGTTTCAGTTGTTTTTACATTCTTCTAAGGACTGAAATTTTTAAGTATTTTAATTTTTGATTAAAAAAACATTAACTTAAAAACTTAATATTTGTTTTCTTTGACGATAGGAGAGTATAAAATCAGTTGATATGAATAAAAAACTAGCTTAATTTGTAATATATAATGCAATACATTTTTCTATATTTCCATCTGGATGAATGTGTTTCTATTTAAACAAAACATTTCATAAAAAAATTTTACACACCTGGGCCTAATGAGTGTTATTTTAGTCCAAAGGTTTTTTCTTCGTTACATAATATGTAAAAACTATTTCTTTCTTACTTTGTTTTATAATTTTTACTATATAAAATCCTAATGTTTCCAAGATAATTCTAATAACTTATTGTTGAATGACTGAATTTAAATAAAAGTTAATTTTCAGCTTATATAGGATTTTAAAAAGAAACAATACAATTCTTTTAGAAACACATAAATATAACTTTTAATAAACCAAATTTTTTCTGAAACTAGTTCAAATGCTTACAAATTTGTTTAACTATTTCATCGAATCTATTTTTTGGTTTTTTCAGATTTAAATCTGAGGTATAAGTTCGAAGACAAAGTTTTTGATCAAATAATAGTTGTATTTTTTTTCTTAAAGTAAAATTTTTGTTGGTATTGGCGACATTATATAAAACGAAGTAAATGGTTGCTAATTCAGCGTGTACGAGACGGCGAATTATCTTGAACGTTGGCACTTTTGCGATGATGCACAAGTACATTTTGTAACACAATAAATGCAAAAAGAATTTAGATTTTCGCAGTTAAGTGGTAAAAACATATATAAATGTAAATTAAATAATATATAAGATGGGAAAAAAATGAAATTTACAACTTAAGTATCACATATTTAGATCCCTTTAAATTTGATTTGATGTATATTTTTATGCTGAAAATTTGTTTTGGATACAACAGTATCGAAAAAAAATAACATACAAACTCATATTTGACCCATAAATACTCATAAATAAGTGCATTACACACTCATTTAGCTGTTATATTCCGAAATTTGAACCAGTAAGAGGTTCAAAAATGAGTATGCAATGTTTACAATTATGAGTACGTAGTCGTTGCCAGAGATGAGAATGGGCTATTCTCAAATTTGAGTGTTTGCATCGGAGCTATTTTGAGTATGTGACGTATTCAAAAGTGAGTATTTTGTACTCCGTTCTGAATACCGGTTTTTCGCAGTGCCCACCCCTAGCGCCGACCTAAAGTGACCGGGTAAGCAGAAAAGGGACTTTTGCTTTGTTGGCAAAGATTTATTACGGCAATAAGAGGGAGAATAGTTTTCCGGCTATTTGAAATTATATATATAACCTTAGAAGATTTACAAGAAGGCAGATGTGCATTTCTAGGTTTTCTTACACCAAATAGGCATATGATAATCAACAATGACCAAAAACTGAAGAATCAACAGTAATCAACGGGAGAAGCATTTTTTGTTGATATAAAAGATTTTACGACTTGCTTTTCATATTCATTTACAAGAACCATCTTATTCTGTATTCAGAGTTTCAAACGTTCAATAGTCTTAGAGCGCCCCCGAACACTTCTTTCTTTGTACTATTGTACATAAAATGCGTGACTCAAATAAATAGGCGGGAAAAGAAAACGAACATATTATTTTAATTTAAATGTAACTATCTGTTAGACTACGTTCTGATTATATTTATTTTTTCAGATATTTTGAAATGGATAATTCTTTTAAAAAAAATTTATCCAATACTGTAGAACTTTCTAAGTTTGAAAATCCCCATTTTCCTTTTCTTAGAGAAACTTGTGTTTTTAAATCGTGTGTGATAATTACTAATGATTTCAGTTCAAAAAAATTTCTTTCCTTTTAAAGGAGACATTTCCTACGAATTTAAACCACATTTCACCAAGATATCTTTTTCAGTATTATTAAAGGCATTGAATGAAATAGTATAAAACATTCATTATTATATAAAACACTAATCACAATTGTAAACTATTGCACAAAAAAGGAAACGCTTATTTCATTTCAGTCAAGGTATAATAACCTAAAGCAAATTTAAATTAATTTATCAAGGTAAAATTTATTTATATTTTGATTTTCAGTAAATGTTTTAAAATGTTGAAAATGTTATAGATTTTTTTTATTCTGTTAAACGCAGTAATTTTGTACATACAAACTCAAATTATCGTGTTAACTCTTAAATTAATTAATTTTAAAAAACAAATAATAATAATTATTTGAACATTTAGATACATACAATGAATTTAAAAAATGGAAAGAAAAAACCAAATTTGTGCCTGTCTCTCTATGTCATAATGTATAATCTCAAATCGGTAATGGTCTATTTTATAATCATATAGTACTCTGAAGCTCTTTATCTTTTTATAATGGAAAATATTTGCTTTAAGACACATAATTCTTTAACAAATAACAAAATTACATTAACTATATGTGAGTTTAAAAAATCTTATAACTATTGAACATCTGTGAACCAATAGACATGTAAATATTCAACTAAGCTATATTGTGGTTAATCAATTTATAATTGCTTCTCTGAGAATTAATTAGTTATTTATATAACACTCTGTTAAGAATTTTTGTATACTTTCTTTCTTAAAAGAATAAAAACATTGATAAATGTCATTTTTTTATTGCCTCGATAATTCATTATGTTTTGATGCATTAGATTTCATAATAATTATTGAATCTTAAGATTAAGTTTAGATTTTTACACCAAGCATTTTTCAAGGATTAAAATTATATGATAATGTTCCTCTTTGATCTAATTGTTCCTATGTATGCTGAAAATTATGATATTCGATTAACAATGACAGGTAAATGTGATAAATGGCAGGAATGTGGCGTTAACTTAATACTTTATCTCAAAATCATAAATAAATGTTACTTGTTAAACAGTATCACATTGTAGATTCCACATGTTTTTACAGCTGTAGTAGCCGAGTGATCACAATTGAGGATTCCATCATCTAGCAGGGCTCAAATACACGTTAACTTTCTAAAGGCTTAAAGTACTTTCATTGACGTCATAACATAATCGACTGGGTTCCAGGTCGGATATCATCCTCGTTACTTGATTGTTATTCAAATAATGAGGTCCGTCTCATTGCAATATCCCTCATGTTTCCTCTGAATGAGACATTAATAAACTATCGATTTATTTGCATATTTTTAAAAATAAATCCTTTAAATACACAAATGAATAAAGGTAAAATTTATATTTTTTCCAACTGTAATATACTGCTATCGTTAGCATAAAATATCAAATCCTTTGAATTTTTAGAAAAATTCTTGATTAGTAAAACGCAAACAATTAGTTGACATAAGACAAAATTATAACTACACATATCTTTAAGTCAGCAAAGAGCAAATCATTCATGTATCTTGTAAACTTATTTATATAAGTTATATAATTGTTCTTTTATGACTAATTACAACACATTTATTTCTTACTTTTTCATCTTTCATATAAAAAGGTTATTTTATTAGTTTTATGGATAGAAGTTAAACTTGTTAGCTTCTTATTTTTAAGTTACAATAAATTATAATTCTTTTGATGTATCAGTTAGTATAACATTGCTGAAATTCTAAGATAAATGCTCTGATCTCTGTGTGATGAAAATAAACTTCAAAAATATTTTAAGAAATATAATGCACGTGTCATTCTAATTCTAAACACAATCTTCCCTTTTAGGACGTATGGTAATACAATAGTTTCCAAATGTGCAGCTCAGAAAAAAAATTAGCCCCAGTCCAAAAATTAATTGAAAAATTCACAATAATCGAATATTCTTTATTAACATAGCAATAAAAACCATTACATTTGAAAATCAAAATGTAAGATCAATTCCCTCTCCCAATAATTTACACTCAAAACGTGAAAAGGCCTCCACAGGTATCTGCCGTTTTTTAAAATGATTCATTAGCTTTTGAACTTATTCACTACTGTGCAATTTTTAGCTTTTGGCCTGATTACAGTTATATGTTGTAACCTATTTTCGTATATTTTTCGATATATTAAATGTGGGAGAAATTATCACAAGTTCGACTTGCTTGCTGGTCAGAGTGCGAGGGCCCCGCTTGAGGTTGAAGGCTCTGGTGCACGGCACCCCTTAAAGCCCATTGGTAGGTACGCCACTGTGTTCACTAGTACTTTATGATTCAGTTCTTTAATGCAACTACTTTTAGAAATCAAATTTAATTCATTTGAATGAACTTGCTGATGACTTTTTTCCCGAAAATCGAAAAATAAAGTCTTCCAAATTTTGATAGAATTTAATTTTTGTTTACGTTAGAATCATATTTGAATAAATTCAAATAAGAATATACGTAAAAAAAAAATTATTCTTTCAGATCTGAAACCACTGAAAACCATTATTTTTGGCAGAACGGAAACCGGAAGAGAAACGATATTATATATATATTATAGTTGAACTGGAACAAAAAAATTACGTTTCGAAGTCCTGGCTCTATATGTTTAGAAATCACTTATTCAAGGTATTATTCCAAGAAAAAAATAGTGTACTCTTCCAGATCTACATTTGATAATAATTTGATTTCTTTTAAAGATGAAAACAACAACAATATTTCGTTTATATATGTAGAAGTCTAATAGCTAAAACTTTTTTTCCATGAGCTTTTTCTTATTTTTTAAAGTTAACATTTTTTTTTTTTTTTTATATAATGTGAACTCATGAATTTCGATCTTATTTTCTGTGTTCAAATAGTGCGTTATACAAAAATCCGGCTTTTACGGTAATTAATTGTTTCTATAACTGTTACAAATTATTTTATTTCAGAACATATATGTTTAGTTTGTTGGGTTAACTGACAAATAATAATTTTTTTAAAAAGATTCTTACATTTTCGTATAATATTAGTGGTGTTTCGATAATTTACTGAGTGCGTACTTTATACTTCCAACGCCATTGTGCTCATAAATAAAATGGAAAGAAAGTACAAATACATTTTAAAACGATACCAGAACACACGTGAATATAAAAATATATATTTCTCGAAAATTAAGCCCATTTCTGGATATTTTAAAAAATAAACTTTAAATTACTATATATATATATATATATATATATTCTAAGAATGAAAATGTTGGAAAAAGAAATTTGTCTAAATGATTTCGTTAAATAATTTCTGCTACGTATTATACTTTCTTGATTATCTGTAATTGTAACTATAAGAAAGTCAATAATTGGTGTGTGAAAATTGGGTTTGTCTTTGGAGTGTGCTAAAAATATTGGATAGTTTTGACTTTTCAAGTGGTTTCGAGCGGGTGAGATCGTTTTGAATTTTTATTTTGTATTGAAATTTAGTTAATATAATTTTTATTCTATTTTCGGATAAGAGCTTTTAATTTAATTCTTTACACAAGATAGTGTCTTTATACAATTTTGAGTATTGGAATAGGGAAGACAAAATGGGTGACTACCCTCACCCAAATAATACTATGGAAGTGGAACACGGAAATTCAAATTTTTCATTCAATAAATATAGATGTAATCTCACAGATATAGAATTATTGACCAAGTTTGCGGAAAGACAAAATTTAAACACGTGTCCAAATATTACAATTTTCTTAAAATCGGAAAATGGCTTTCAGAATGGTAATCCTCTTAAACTAAAAGAAAATATAATGAAAGAGTTCACAATTAAAAAAAATATTCTAAGTATTAGCAAAACAAGAAGCAGTGAGACCATAATTAAAACCAATAATTGCGAGACCGCCAAAGAAGCTTTAAAAATTAAAGAAATTAATGGAGTAAAAATAAGTACAAGATTATCCTTTACTGGCCTAACCACTAGTTATATATTGCAGGAATAGACACAGAATATACAATAGACGACATAAAATCGGAATTAGAAAATTACAATTACGAAATTTTTGATATCCAACGCTTTACCAAAAAAACGGAATCTGGATTTAAACCGATCAAAACAGTTAAAGTTACCCAAATTGGATGCAGTATTCCCGAAAGAGTTCCTATTGGATTTGAAATGATTAAAACTACTCTTTACTATGAAAAACCTAGGCAATGCACAAACTGCTGGAAATTTGGACACCTTCAAAAATTTTGTAGAAGCGCAATAAAATGCCGAATTTGTTCACTGAACCACTCTGAAAACGAATGCAAAGAAATAAAAATAAAAAAATGCAGCTCTTGTGGAGAGGGGCATGAAGCTAATGATAAAGATTGCAAAAGATATAAAGAAGAAATTGAAATCTTAAAAATTAAAGTACAACAACAAATCTCGAGAAACGAAGCAGTTGAAAAATTCCAAAGGGAAAAAAAAAAAAACATCATACTCGGCCAAAACATATAATGATCAAACAGAGAAGATAGAAAATCTTGAAAAAAAGTTAGCGAAATTAGAAATGAAATTTGAAGAAAACAATAACATATTCGAAAAGAAATTAGAACAAATAGTACAACTCTTCACGTCAGAACTGAATACCGTGGTCGCACAAATAAATTTAAGATTTTCTTCCCTAATGAATACCATGCAATCCACCCTAAAAAAAGTTGCATCCAATATAAAAAACAATTCAAAAAGATGATGATTGTCTCATAAGTAGAAAACAGAATGAAAAGGCAAAAAGATTCAAGAAAATATCAGAACAGAGAGGAAATTCATTAGATAGTGTAGTAGAAAAAAATAAAGGAACTTAAATAAATAATCACATTTTCTTATATTTTCTCGCTAAAAACTCAATATTAATCTACTTTCTTTTTTCGAATTTTTAAACTAATTCGTAGTATCGCACCTTTTTTTTTTCCGTTTTAAATCATGAACATAATCCAATGGAATGCACGTGGAATTAAAAACAAGAGGCCTGATATTCTTTTCGCTCCAATCTTTCAAAAAGCAAGTATTTTAATAATTCAAGAAACCTGGTTACATCCAAATGATATTTTCACAATTCCCAATAAGAATATATTCAGAATTGATAGAGAAATCAAAAGAGGAGGAGGGTTAATGATAGTTTTAAATAAAGATATTAGCGCAATAAAAATATTCTCAGAAATTAGTGAAGACTTAGAAATTTTAATAGTCAGAGTTCAAATAGATTTAGTTCCTATCACAATTTTTAATATATACATCCCACCGGGTAACTTTCAAGACAGCAATTTATCTAAAATAGCATCATATATTGATAATCACAATTTGATATTGGGAGATTTCAACGCATCTCATGAGATATGGGGATCAAAAAACTCTAGTGCTTCTGGAAAAAAGATTTTTGACTGGATCATTGAAAATGACTTAATATTATTAAACGATAAAAGTCCAACTTATCTCCATTCATCGGGAATTTTTACATCTCTATAGATCTTTCTTTAGCATCTATAGATTTAAATTATGATTTATCCTGGTCCACAAATACCGATAATTTTGGAAGTGACCACTTCCCTATAATAATTAATTACAAAAGAGCAAACAGGTCAGTAACTAATAATTGTAAACAAAAACAAATTGGAACAAATTTATCAATATTATTCAACAAAATATAAATTTAAATGAAAACATAAATATAGATATTATAAAAGAAATTAAAAAAGCTCAAATCTTATCTCAAGAAACCGAAAAAAACAGATCAGTTCAAGAGCTCCATGGTGGACAGCAGCATGCGGGCATTTAAGAGCCAAAAAAAGAAAACTCCTTAATAAAGCAAGGAAAAACTTTAAAGAAGAAGACTGGATAAAATATAAAGAAGTAAGCGCAAAACTTAAGCGAACAATCAAAGCCTGTAAAGAAAATTTTTGGCACAAGACCTGCGAAAAAATATCTTCTCCTAAAGTTCTTTTTAAAATAATCCGAATAATTAAAAATAGAACAAATCCTAACTATTCATCCTTTAATATTATTGAAAATAACGGAACCATATTAACAAACGAACAATCCCAAGCAAACTGTTTTTTACAATATTACGCAAAACGAAACAACGATAGTATTCCAAATATTTCTATTCCGGACAATAGCCAGGATATTAATAAACCTTTTTCTTTAAAAGAATTAGAAATAGCAATATCTCATCAAAAGAACAGTAGTCCAGGGCATGATAAAATTTCTCTCCAATCAATAAACCATCTCCCCATCAAAGCAATAAATCTCCTTCTAAATCATTTAATGACAGTTGGTCTTCAAGTCAAATTCCTAAAGACTGGACTCACGCAATTATCCTACCTTTCATAAAACCTCACAAAAATCCCAAGGAAGTTTCGTCATACCGTCCTATTTCTCTTACCTCAGTAATTGCCAAATTATTAGAAAGAATGATTCTACATAGAATGTTGATTTCAGTTTTCAAAACAAAATTTTTCATGTTAATCATCATGGTTTTTACCCTCACAGAAGCAGCATTAATACATTACTTCAATTACAACATGACATCATACTGGCTAGAGAACGCAAAGAATATTTTATTTTGGTAGCGTTGGATATTAAAGCAGCATATGACTCAGTGTGGCCAAATGGCCTTATTTCTAAACTAAACAAAGTTGGATACTCTGGTAGATTACTACGATGGATTCAAAACTTCTTACATCAAAGAACAATTCAAATCAAATGGAGAAACATTTTTTCAAAAATCGTTACAAACAATTATGGTGTACCCCAGGGTTGTATCTTAAGTCCTTTCCTTTTTATGATTTATATGTCAGATATTTTTGAAATTCAACACGACAGCCATCTTCTGGTTTATGCTGATGACATATTTTTATATAATAGTGGTACAAATTGGAATAAAACAATAGGCGAAATGCAAGAATCTTTAAATAAAATTTCAGTCTGGTGTAAAAAATGGAAATTATCCACCTCTCCAGAAAAAGCAGTCTAATCAACTTTTCCAGAAAAAGAAGCACAATACCTCCATTACTTAAAATATGCGACAAACCTATTCCCGAAGTGAAGAGTCTGAAAATCCTGGGTATCATCTTCGACCCCAATATCACCTGGAAAAATCATATTAATTACCTACGTCAAAAAGGATTCAAATATTTAAATGCCATTAAAGCCTTATCTTCTCCGAAAATAGGAACAAGATCTGATCATCTTTTAAATATTATTAATGCCACAATCCGTTCTATCTTTGACTATGGAAGTCAACTATTTTCCTTTTCTAGCAATAGCAACAGACAGAAACTAGAACCGATTTACAATGCTGCCTTACGTTTAGCCCTAGGTCTCCCACGAAATACCCCGTTGGATTTATTAAGAGCAGAGTCTATGAATGGAAATATTAATTCTCGCCATAATTTTCTTTGCCAAAAATTTATAACCAAGCAAATAGCATTAAAAGACTGGTCACCGAACGCAAGGTTATTTTGGAATATAAATAGTATTTTAAAAAATATAGAGAAAAAGAGATCAGTATTTTTCAAAAGACGATCAACCTGCTCGAAGAATTATGCATCTCTATAGTAGATATTCTACAATGGATCCCTCCTCCCCCAATCTACGATAATCGCAAAATAAACATCTATACTCATGAACTATCATTTCAAAACAAGGATCTTCCAGATGACATAGTACAAAATATGTTTAATGATTACATTCAGCCAAAATTTAATAACAATATCATAATAGCAACCGATGGTTCAAAAAATACTAATCAAACATCAATAGGAATTTTGATCCCTAAGAAAAAATTCGACAAAATTTCATACTGAAAGAAATGATTTCAATATTCACAGCTGAAGCTATAGCCATATGGACTGCATTAAAAATTGGGTTTCTGAAACAGAAAACTATATCATCTTGACGGACAGCTTATCAGTCTAAAAAGCATCAAAAATATTAATAGAAAATCCAATACGATAATATTAAATTTAAGTTCAACTTTACATCAGTGCCTCCAAATAGCTCAATCAATTACATTCATTTGGGTACCAGCTCACAAGGGAATAGGGATTAATGAAGAAGTTGATAAATTAGCTAAAGCCTCTCCAGAGCCGTGGAATATTATTTCTTGGATAACTTATGAAGATCTACATACATATTTTAAAAAACAACACAAAATCAAAAGTGAAGAAATATGGAAAAAGAGCAAGAGACATAAAAATTTTTTTATATTTCTCATCTTCAAAAATGGAACAGACAGGCAGCAAAAAATAGAAATACAGAAGTTTTAATCAATAAGTTGCGAGCTAAAAAATTACCATTAAATGATATATATTTCCTTTTTAAACAAACAGATTCTCCTTTGTGTGCAGATTGTAAAGTACCAGAAACTAGTGAACATTTTATATTAAACTGTATCAAATACAAATCACAGCGTGAAATTTTGAAAAATTTTATCTCCAAACACGGAGAATGGTCTTATTCCTCAATAGCGAAATGTAAAACAATAGAGCATATTCAAAATGTTGAAAAATTTCTGACATCATTTAATAGATTCTAAAATTCCAGTTACTCTACTTTCATCAATCTCAGTTGAAGCACAACGCGATAATTCAAATTACTGATGGATAGTGCAATCACGAGCTGTACGTTACTACTAATGTTAAAAACTAATCAAAATTTTATCGGAGCATAAGGCGTTGGCCAAGTCTCCACTAATACAGTGATATCACTGTACTGAACTGAACTGAATTAGCAACTCAAAAAGTGGCGTAACGTTAAATAAAGAGCACTTTTTGAGTTCCTCACACCTCGGGCATTCCTCTTCGGCACGGTCAAAGGAAAAGAGGTTGCTTGTCATTGGTAGATGTGCAATGACGTCATTATTCTGGGTTGCCTGGTTTGGCGTTATAGCATTTTTCTATGCCCTAGTGGTTCATTGAAACATAAAAGTTTTGTCCCCATTTGGGAGATTGTTTTTCAGGCAGTTTTTTCTTCCGTGTCTTGAGTATAATAGTTAAATTCCCTTGCGTATGAAATTTTCACTGTAAAAATAACAATCTGTTCTTTTTTTTTTTTTATTCACGTAAATCAAAATATTTTTTTTAATGGATTCAATTTTGTAGAAGAAATATATATTTGAGCTTAGTAAATGAGGAACTCAATTACAAATAAAAAAATTGTTATATAAGTTTTTAATAATCCATTTACAGTGATTAATAATACTTTGAAAATGAATTACATGTTTCGAGTTTTATCCTTATGTAAGAAAAAAGAAGTCACTTATAAATAAAGAAAATGTATGTTTTTTTTTTTTAATATATATTTATTGTTAATATTAATGTACATTTTAAAGGTAAATGAATTCGTTCTTATATCAGAATGAATTTGTACAGGCAAGTGATATTTTAAATTATTAGCTTAATTTCATTTTTGTAATTAGTGATTTGTTTTTTGTGTATGTGTGAAAGACTCATTTATTCACATTTATAAAAAAAATTCGTCTAATACTCTGTTTCCTTTTAAATTTTAGAATTAAATTTACTGCAAAAGTTTTAGCTATTATAAACTTAACTATATAAATAAACTCATACTTAAATTTTTATTTTCTATCTTTAGTAAAATACTATAAATAAAGAGATTCGTGGCTATTGTATAAGAAACACCTCACTGTTCTAACTTCCACATCACATCCATATTATTCGTTCAAGTTATCATCGACACATTTATTCACATAATTCTCAATTTTTGCAATTATTTTAGAGGTTTTCTCTTCTAACATGCTCACACATATAAATCTTCATTCAGGGTTTAAATCAAAAGTCCTGAAATAGAGTACCACTTGAATCCCTTCATCAGTGGTTTGTTATAGAGAATAGTTTGTTTTTATAACAGGCAAGTATGATGAAGAAATGGTCATTATTGGAATTTGGATTCATCTTAAGAAGTATTTACTGATCTGCAGTAGCGCACACAGGAATTTTTCAAGGGGGTCCGGGGTCGAAAGTTCACCATTCTTGTATCGTGCTCCTTTTGATTTTGTCGATTTTCGGGAACAAAACACAGTAAAAAACTAATTTTTGAATAAATAATTAGCATTAATTAATAAAATTAATCATTAATAACAAGTAATTAATTAAATTTTACGTACTATATACTTATAATTATAATCAATCGGAAAAAATATCAAGGGCTTTGGGGGGTCCGGACCCCCCCCCCTCCTGTGTGCGCCACTGCTGATCGGTGTTGTGTCACTCAAAGCACATCAATTTTCTCCTATCCTAAAGTATGTTTCCTCCTGTAAAACTACTGCTCGAAAATTAATACGAAAATATGACATAAAATTATACGTTTTCGAGCAAAAATAAAAATTAGCCATTAAATTATAATTTCCAAAAACTTATTTAGATTTTGCATACGGCAGATACCTGTGGAGGCCTTTTACACGTTTTGAGTGTAAATTATTGGGAGAGGGGATTGATCTTACATTGATTTTCAAATGTAATGGTTTTTATTGCTATGTTAATAAAGAATATTCGATTATTGTGAATTTTTCGATTTATTTTTGGACTGGGGCTAATTTTTTTTCTGAGCTGCACATTTGGAAACTATTGTATTACCATACGTCCTAAAAGGGAAGATTGTGTTTAGAATTAGAATGACGCGTGCATTATATTTCTTAAAATATTTTTGAAGTTTATTTTTATCACACAGAGATCAGAGCATTTATCTTAGAATTTCAGCAATGTTATACTAACTGATACATCAAAAGAATTATAATTTATTGTAACTTAAAAATAAGAAGCTAACAAGTTTAACTTCTATCCATAAAACTAATAAAATAACCTTTTATATGAAAGATGAAAAAGTAAGAAATAAATGTGTTGTAATTAGTCATAAAAGAACAATTAAATACGAATAAGAATAGTTTTTTTCCTTATATAAATAAGTTTACCAAGATACATGAATGATTTGCTCCTTGCTGACTTAAAGATATGTGTAGTCATAATTTTGTCTTATGTCAACTAATTGTTTGCGTTTTACTAATCAAGAATTTTTCTAAAAATTCAAAGGATTTGATATTTTATGCTAACGAAAGCAGTATATTACAGTTGGAAAAAATATAAATTTTACATTTATTCATTTGTGTATTTAAAGGATTTATTTTTAAGAACATGCAAATAATTCGATAGTTTATTAATGTCTCATTCAGAGGAAACATGAGGGATATCGCAATGAGACGGACCTCATTATTTGAATAACAATCAAGTAACGAGGATGATATCCGACCTGGAACCCAGTCGATTATGTTATGACGGCAATGAAAGTACTTTAAGCCTTTAGAAAGTTAACGTGTATTAGAGCCCTGCTAGATGATGGAATCCTCAATTGTGATCACTCGGCTACCACAGCTGTAAAAACATGTGGAATCTACAATGTGATACTGTTTAACAAGTGACATTTATTTATGATTTTGAGATATAGTATTAAGTTAACGCCACATTCCTGCCATTTATCACATTTAACTGTCATTGTTAATCGATTGTCATAATTTTCAGCATACATAGGAACAATTAGATCAAAGATGAACATTATCATATAATTTTAATCCTTGAAAAATGCTTGGTGTAAAAATCTAAACTTAATCTTAAGATTCAATAATTATTATGAAATCTAATGCATCAAAACAGAATGAATTATCGAGGCAATAAAAAAAATGACATTTATCAATGTTTTTATTCTTTTAAGAAAGAAAGTATACAAAAATTCTTAACAGAGTGTTATATAAATAACTAATTAATTCTCAGAGAAGCAATTATAAATTGATTAACCACAATATAGCTTAGTTGAATATTTACATGTCTATTGGTACACAGATGTTCAATAGTTATAAGATTTTTTAAACTCACATATAGTTAATGTAATTTTGTTATTTGTTAAAGAATTATGCATGTGTCTTAAAGCAAATATTTTCCATTATAAAAAGATAGAGAGCTTCAGAGTACTATATGATTATAAAATAGCCCATTATCGATTTGAGATTTTACATTATGACATAGAGAGACAGGCAGAAATTTTGCTTTTTCTTTCCATTTTTTAAATTCATTGTATGTATCTAAATGTTCAAATAATTATATTATTATTTGTTTTTCAAAATTAACTAATTTAAGAGTTAACACGATAATTTGAGTTTGTATGTACGAAATTACTGCGTTTAACAGAATAAAAATAAATCTATAACATTTTCAACATTTTAAAACATTTACTGAAAATCAAAATATAAATAAATTTTACCCTGATAAATTAATTTAAATTTGCTTTAGGTTATTATACCTTTGACTGAAATGAAATAAGCGTTTCCTTTTTTGTGCAATAGTTTACATTGTGATTAGTGTTTTATATAATAATCAATGTTTTATACTATTTCATTCAATGTCTTTAATAATACTGAATAAGAAATCTCGGTGGAATGTGGTTTAAATTCGTAGGAAATGTCTCCTTTAAAAGGAAAAAAAGTTTTTGAACTGAAATCAGTAGTAATTATCACACGCGATTTCCAAACACAAGTTTCTCTAAGAAAAGGAAAATGGGGACTTTCAAACTTAGAAAGTTCTACAGTATTGGATAATTTTTTTTTAAAAAAAATTATCCAATCCAAAATATCTGAAAAAATAAATATAATCAGAACATAGTCTACAGATATAGTTACATCTAAATTAAAATAATATGTTCGTTCTCTTTTTTTTTTTCCGCCTATTTATTCGTGAGTCACGCATTTTATGTACAATAGTATAAAGAAAGGAGTGTTCGGGGGCGCTCTAAGGCTATTGAACGTTTGAAACTCTGAATACAGAATAAGATGGTTCTTGTAAATGAATATGGAAAGCAAGTCGTAAAATCTTTTATATCAACAAAAAATGCTTCTCCCCGTTGATTCTTCAGTTTTTGGTCATTGTTGATTATCATATGCCTATTTGGTGTAAGAAAACCTAGAAATGCACATCTGCCTTCTTGTAAATCTTCTAAGGTTACTTTCAAATAGCCGGAAAACTATTCTTCCTCTTATTGCCGTAATAAATCTTTGGAAAGGGCATTTCCTTTTCTGTTAAATTGTCGGACATAGGATAATGCCGACAAAGCCCTCCAAAAAGCCCCTCTTCTACTTACCCGGTCACTTTAAGTACCTGTTCAAAGGAAGAGGAGGGGGTGATATTTAAAGCTAAAGTCTTTCTTCGTTTTGAAAAAGTAAAGAAAAATTGTTGTCACAGTTATCTGCATTTCGATTGAGGAGTTAGTGCGTTGAGAAGGAAATGTTTTTGTTATTGTTTTGAATGTTGATCGAAGGAGTTGTCTTCGTAGGAATGTTTTGGCTCTACCTTACGCACAAAATCAGTTCATCATCGCACAAAAATCAGAGCAGTAATCTTAGAATTTAGGCATTATGCAATTCTTTTGAAATTTTAAATAAAAAGTAAGGATTATCCAAAGGCTAAGAATATAACTTTTTTGTACTAAAGTAAAAAAAAAATTAAGAAGCCCAGTATGTTGTCATTACTCGCAAAAGAAACAATTCAGTACAAAGAATAATAATATAATCCTTTTATGTAAACAAGTTTACCGAGATACATGAAGCTCCTTGGCAAATTAAAAATGTTTGTAGTCATAATATTTTGTCTTTGATACCAGCTTATTGTTTGTACTTTACTATCAAGTATTCTAACATTCAAAAGCATTTCCTCTTTTTTACAAATGAAAACAATTTATTACTGTTGAAAAAAATATAATCTTAAATTTCTTATGTGTATTTAAAGAATTTATTTTTAGGAACACGTAGGTAAATTGATAAATCTAATATATATTATAAATGTGAAAGTTTGTGAGGATGTTTGTGGGTCTTTCACGCAAAAACAACTGAATGGATTTTAATGAAACTTTACAGTAATATAGCTTATACATCAGAATAACACATAGGCTATAATTTATAGCATAGGCTATAATTTATAAAAATTTGTAAAAAGTGTCCAAAATATAACGATATTTGTCAAGTAAGTAGGAAAAAATTCTGGCATCTGCAAGCAAATCTGGCTTGCGCTGCAAAAAAGCCCACCACAGCATATATCTATCTTTTGTTTGTGAAAAACTCTTTTTGTTTTGGCTACGCAAGGGGCTCGCTTCTAATTAATTCCTGTGATCAGAATAATGCCTATTTTTTTTATTTCAGAATAAAAATAAGTTTTGAAGGGAGAGGTTGTTATAAATCTCTCTTTATTTTAATGTTTTTTTTTATGATTTTATTATGCACATTTAGTAGTAAGAAATTGATCTTTTTTCAAAATAAATGCTTTTATCGGTTCTGGTACTTAAAGTAAATAAACTTTCTCTTTCCCACTGCATCATTTGGACAAATTTTCAAAATTTGTTTGTGGTTAGTAGTTAATTATAACGCTATAATTTTAATTGAATAGGCAGATATTGCGTTTTTAAGTATAAAAATAATTATAACTACTGTACTGTATTTTTTGGAGTGTGTGAGTGAGTGAATATTAACATCGCACTGTTCAGCTACACAAGGGCTTTTGGCAACGTATCACGTAATTTTGAACCATGGTCAAGTGACGTGGACGACACCTGAGCTGGCACCCCCTTCTCCTAACTACCACACCACACCAACTTAGAAGAAATATTCTACCAATACTTAGCAGGAATATTCTTTGAAATCCACTCTTCCAAGATATATGGCAGCACGGGTTCTATGATGAGTATTTTAGCGGGGAAGCCGAATAGTTTTGTAGCAGATATTGCGTTTTCAGCTGACGGCGTTTTCAGCGGATTGCAAAGATTATTATTTTTGTCCCGAAAAATAGTTTATGTCAAAATTTAAGTGTCTTATGTTTTTGTATGTTAGTGAAGACCTTGGAAAATGATTTGACTACTTATTTTAAGTGAACGGTGTATATAATTAATTTTACAGTGGAATATCTTTAATTAATTTATTAGCTCTAACGGATTAAATTTTCCAAAGTGGAGTATTTTGTTTATGTATATCCCTTAATTTTAAATGTAGTGATCCAAAAAAAAATTGTATGAAAAAACTGCAGTAAATCAATGCGGTTGGATAAAGTATTAACGTGCATCGCGCCCCTACACGGCGGGTCTTACAAAGCTCTAATAAAGCTCGAGCTACGAAAGTAGCTAGGCATTTGCCAACTTAACTCTATCGTTAACATTTCGCTATGTTTTTCATTGAATCGCCATTATAATTTAAGAAACGGCGTTGCTTGCGAATATTACAATTTTAAAATAAAATAAATACAACAGAAAGTAATATTAATGTATTACACTTTCAGATATAAATTATTTACACTACTTTAAGCGTTCATTACGCAAAACTTTTAACAATGTGTTACTTTTGCTGAGCAGAGATCAACTTAGGGAGGTATTTTGAAAAATCGACCCTCAAGAGTGTTACGAGGAATTATAAATAAAAAAAAAAAATCCTTTTTATCAGCTATTAGATCTACATACTTAAAATTTAACAAAGGTGTTTTTTTTTTTCTTTTTTTTTTTTTTGTTTAGCTGAGATATGCAAAAAGCTTTTTTTGTTTAATTTGCAATTCACATAAAATTAACTCATTAAAAACTTCTTTTTCCTTCAATCTGTGTTGTTTAATTTTTCAATTCACCCGTGCGAAGAACGGGTATACCAGCTAGTTATTAATATTTCATTTACGAGTTCCATTAGGAACAAAGTAATAAGACGGACCTCGTAATTTAAATGACGATCAAGTAACGAGAACGATAGCCGAGCTAGAGCCCCCACTTCTAATTTCCACACCATGACAACGTAAGGATTTTGACTTAATGCGTATCAGCTCTGTTACATGATGGAACTTCTAATCGTGATTATTTTTCAATAAAAAAACATGAAGGGACTACAATGTGGCACTATTTAACATGTGCCAACATTTATAGCCTTAGAATATTCACATTTTATAGCATAATGCGAAACACCTACCTGCTGTTCATCTCATTTATTTGCCACAGTAAATGTTTTATCATAATTTTCAGTATATATAGGAAGAATTAGGTCAAAGGAAAATATAATTTTAATTTTTGAAAAATACTTGTAAATAAAATTTAGACTTATTCTAAGGATTCGTTAAGTATTATGAATTCTAATATATCAAAACAGAATGGATTAAGAGTACCATGTATTCTGCAAATATATTCTAAAAGAAAAAAAACAATTATAAAATCATTAACAGTGCAGTTTCCTAAGAATCATAGTTGATTTTTGACGATGTCCATTGGAATACATATGTTGCAAATACGTACAACAACTTTTTTAAACAAAACACATATTTCACGTAATTTTCTTCTTGATTGAAGCCGTATGCAAGTGTCTCAAAGTAGATATTTTCATTTAAAAAAAAAAAGAGCTTCAAAGTTTTAAACTATTTTAGAATAATTCTTTAACGATCTAAGAAAATCTAAATTTTACATTATGACATAAAGCAAGCACACATTCTCCATTTTCTTTTATTTTATATTATTGATTATACATTATTATAATTAATTAAAAATTACATTATTTTTGACACCTACGTAAATCAAGTTTGTGTAACAAATTCCTGCATTTAATAGAATGAAAAATGAATTTATAATAATTTACATATTTTTAATGCATTTACTGAAAATCAAAATATAAATAAGTTTTACTTAACAAAATTTAATTAATTTTATCTAAGTTTATTGTACCTTTAATTAAAATGAAATAAGTGCTTCTTTTTTTTTTTTTTTTACCCAATTACACCAATTTTTTTTTTTAGAATTTAAATGGATAGGCTGGTTAAAGAAATGTATAGAACAAAATACTCAAAGTCTATTACATTTTTGAAAACCTTTTTTTTTTTTTAAATAAAGAATAATTTTGTATTTGTGTCAGAAAATATTTAAAAAGATTTATCGTGTAATTATGAAAAAATTTAAAAATTAATTACTGAATCTAATTGTAAAGATGGAACTATATTTATTGAAAATTCGGTAGAGAGTTTTCTCAACAGGTATAGAAACTAAATGTGATTATAGTTGGAAATAGATTCCAAAAGTAAAAGAATATTCGATATTTATCATCTAGTTATTAGCCGTCATGTAGAAGTATTGATACACGTTAAATCTATTGAGGCTCAAACGTCTTCTCATTGGTGTGGTGTGGAAGTTAAGACAGGGGTGCCAGCTCAGGTGTCGTCTTCGTCACTTGATCATGGTTCAAAATTACGAGGTCCGTCGCCAAAAGTCCTCGTGTAGCTGAACAGAGCGACATTACTTGTCACTCTCTCTCTCCGGTTATTGAGATTTTCATCGATTTGCAATTCTATAAACGATTTTAGAATATCTCTATGTAAAGCTAATAATTTATTATATAATAATGGTATCTGTTTGCATTATAATCATTTGCTCATATTAAAGGGGAAAAAATGTTTATTCCTTAATATGTGTTCTTTGTACATTAAATTCTGTACTTTCAACTGCTTTTTCTAATTTGATCATTTATATTTTGTAATCAAATATTATTCCTTTATAACTCAGTAGCGCAACAGCCCATGAGAGCCAAGACCTGCTGTGCCCATCTCAGTATACGTGACCTTGGGCGCTGAGTTGCGTGAGCAGATGCTTCGGCCATGTGGTCAATATGACGCGAAACTCCCAGTGTTTAGTTCCCAAGCAAGCATGGCACTTAATTATCGACCCACAGAAAGGATGAAAGGCTGAGTCAACCATGCCCAGCCCGGGTTTGAAACTCGCACCTGTGGTGTGGAAGCGTGATGCACTACTACTCAGCTTCAATATTGTTCCTAAAATAATATATTTTCTGTGTGTATGTGTGATCAGCTTATTCTTTTTATCAACATTTAACATCTTTAAAATGTTTTACTTTGAGTGAGATTCAACGAGTTTGAAAACTAACATTTTATTCAAAATCTGTATGTCATCTATAAAATTTATAAAGTTTTGACTGCATTTTATAGCATCAAAATCAATGTTAATACTTATATAAAATATTTCTCTTAATATTACCTTTTTATATTACAAAGTGGTAAATGTTTGCACAGTCTTTAAAATCTTAAGAATAAGTAAAGTGTTTATTATCAGTTATAATTTCTTTTTTTTTTTGTCATATAAAGAAATTTTCGCATCTTTAAACAAATTTTAATTTTTTTAAAAGCATGAAACTCAATGTCAGCATCTCTTTTGTTTTCCAATTAGGTTGTATTAAAACGACTTAATGTCAAGAAATAACTTTCGCATTTGAAATAATCCAAGCAAAAAAGCAGGCGTTATTGCATATTAGAAATCATTAATTCCGTACAAACTCACCCACCCCTCCAAAAAAAATTTATTACTACAGTTAATAATAAAACTTAATGTACATTCCATGATCATACTATAATTTCAAATATTTTTCCTTAGTTCCTTATGTATATAAAAATAGCTAATTTTTAAAAGATAGCGCTTAAACTCCCATTCACGTTTGAGCAAGGAAATTATCTGAAAAGAGAAAAATACAAGTGCAGCTCTGTAAATGAGCCGCAGGAAAAATTAAAAACAATATTACCCCACAGGTGGGGGAAGGGACAGCCACCCTCGGAAGAGGGGAGATGCTTGAACTCGTTTTCGATTTTCCACCACGTTTCAAACGAATGACCTTGAACTGAGTGGGGAAGAAGCAAAGCGGAACAGATGTCTCTTCTCTAAATTTCTATAAAAAATCAGAGGGAGGGAGGTCTTAGGTTATTCTTAGTGTTATTGAATATACGTCACACAGGCTATAGAGAAAGTCAAGCCTATAAAGATTTGTTTTTACTTTTTTTTCTTATAAAGTTTGAACTGATCAAGTTTTCCGATGAGAATTTATTTTATTATGAGTCAACACCTTGATATACCCCTTACAATTATAACTAATTAAATGGGGATCCAGGTTTATCGTCGTCATACTTTATCAAATACATTCTCTATACATTTGAAACAAATTTTGTTACATATAATGCTGTATTTTTTTCTTTAACTGAATTATCACAAAAATAAATCTCAGCCAATAATACAGCTGCTTGCAGACATGATCCAACATTAAAATACAGAGAATGGAATAATATGAAAGTTGAAATAAAAGCAAAATAAGCTTCGTTTTTTTCGGTCAAATTATTGAAAATGGTGTTTTACTAGATTTAATGCAGATGCATACTATTGAAATTGAGGCACCACAAATCTAATGTTTCCGTGTTATTTAGCAACCAGTATCACAATTAGTCAACAATGTATTATATTCTAATTTTAAACTATGTTTTAGATTGTCTCATTTCAAAACTATTTATCAAAATAACAAATTTACTCGTGTATGTGATCAGTTGTATTAAAAGTGTTTTAAAAAAATAATGTAGTTTTTGCATTGAATTTACCAAATTTGTTAAAAGACATGTGTTTTACCAGTCCCAATTTCATTTAGGTTATCCTCTTTTTGTATGATATTTGGTTATTTACACGCTTCTTTTAAAAGTTGATATACACTGCTGTAGACAATTGCTAAGGACGGATCACAAACTGCTATGTAGCATAACATTAAGCGAGACATGAGACCTAGTAGGATGAACTATAGTTGCCACACTGTTCAGACATTAGAATAAAGAATATTTATTGTTCTTAAAAGTACAAAAGCTGTGAAACATCTGAAAGAAAAAAAATTGTTCATTTGATCTGAAAGTCAGCAGGCACCTTAAAGAAAGGTATCAGTACGGGATATGTCCACCGTGGAGTGTGATGCAACATTCCACACGTCGTACCATACTTTGCACAACATTATCCAGCAGCTGTTGAGGCAATTTATCCCATTCCTCTGTGAGTGCACGGATGAAGGTGTTCTTGTTTGTCGGAGGATAGTTTCGACCAGCAACTTGCCTCCCCAAAGCATTCCACAAATTTTTAATGGGGTTTAGATCTGGAGAACGCGCTGGTCATACGAGACGTTGAATACCCTCGCTGTCTAGACAATCCTGAACAGCGAGTGTTCGATGACATGTTGCGTTGTCGTCCATAAAAACAAATTTATCATCGACAGCACCGTGGAAAAGACGAACATGAGGAAGTAGAACTTCATCAATGTATCGTTGGCCCGTCATAGTCCTATTCGCAACCACATGTAGGCGCGTGCGGCCATTGATCATGATGCCGGCCCACACCATGATACTGCATGTCGGATATCGGTCCTTTTCCTGGATATTTTCTGGACGATAAGCAGTACCACTCTCGTGCCAGATCAGTTGGCGTCTAATATCCGATGATAGACTGAACCTACTCTCATCTGAGAATAGTACGCATGCCCAGTCCTGTTCAGTCCAATTGTGATGCTCACGTTACCATTGCAAACGGGCAGTACGGTGCTGTCTAGTCAATGGGACACACACAACAGGTCTGCGTGCGTATAGTCCTCCTCCCCTCAAACGTCTGGCAACAGTTTTTCGGGAGATCTGCTTTCCTGAGGCAGCAACAAACTGATTTGCCACCTGCTGAGCTGTGGTGCGCCTGTTCCCTTTTGCTGATTAGACGATATATCTGTCTTCTGCAGGCGTCGTACTTCTAACACGACCTCCCCCGTGTCGTTTACAACACATTCCAGTTGTTATAAATGACTTCCACAGCCGTGAAACAACGTTGTGAGTGATGTCGAACTCCCTGGCAACATCTGTTATTTTTCGCCCTTCTTGGATCTTTCCAATAATTCGGCCATGCATAAAATCATCTATGTGATGTCGGGAAGACATGCCAAAAATTTTAAGTTCGTCTATTAAATCTTTCCTGTAAAACTTTGACTTGAAACAACAACTGTCCACACGCGTCAAAACCTTTAAAGCTCTTATGAATACTATCACGTGATGAACAGACGTGGAAAAAAAATTTGCATACTCATACTTCTTCTTACTAATATCCCACACTTATTCCAATTTTCCACATTTTGCTTCCTTTCATTTTGTGGTTGCTATGGATGATAGTGTTATCCGTCCTTAGCAATTGTCCAGCAGTATATATATATATATATATATGTGTGTGTGTGTGTGTGGAATCGGTTGTGGAGTCGTCATCCAATTGAATCTCTCAACGAAACAAAGCACGCAGTCTTCGCGCGCTGGCGCAGCTGATCCAATGTGAAACAAAAACTTTGACCATTGAGAAAAACGGAGAAAGAGACTGAGGTGCGCGAGCAGGCGTTCCCATCGTCACATCATGGAAATCTAATTGTAGAATAGCTACCTTTTTTAATTAATTTTTGTTAAGTTTAAATAAATCTGAAGAAAGACAAATGTCTTGGACCCCTTGTTGTCTCCCACAAATTATGGGGGCTCGGCCGGGATTTTGATCAAAGTTTGGAACGCGTGAACAAAAGAAGCGTCCGTGGAGGAGACGCGCTGCCATTTTTTGGAAACTTCGCTCAACCTGTGTAGAGGTTGAATTTTTCATTCGAACCCAGCGTGAATATTCCATCTGTGTAGAGGCCGGAACTATTGATTTATCACCTACGAAGAGGTGTAATTTTAACAATTTCAAGAACTATTTTTCGTCTAACGATATAACCTGCGAAGAGGTTGTGGGATCTGTGTTCATCTGCGTAGAAGAGAATCAATGTTTTTCTTCAATTATTGGATACATCGTACGTGCGAGCAACAAGGGAGCTAGAAAAAAAAGGTAGGATCTTTCCATATTTTTTCTAAAATGTATAAAAATGCTCTTAAAGAGGATCTCATAAGAGTTGTTGAGGATCTGGACGGTACTGTGGAGAGTACGGACACCATAGCTAAACTAAAGACTAAAATTGAGAAGAGTAGTACATTTGAGAGTGATGCAGATTTCGTTAAAACTTTAATTAAAAACTGTATAGATGAGAGGGTATCGCGAAACGAAAGAGAGGCAACTTTAGAAAAACAGAAAATTGAGCTCGCAAAACAACAGTTAGCACAGTTAGGAAAAGAAGTCGAACTTCAAACGGCTTAAAATAAAGCATTAAGTTTAAATCCTGCAGCTAAAGTCAAAGAGAAACAGTTCGAAACAAAGATGGAAATATGATCAAAAGCATTAAAACTTTATCGCTTCCTGCTCCCACCTGAACTGAAAATTTTAATCTGTTCTTCCAATCATTAGAACGCGCATTTTTAACCAAGAAAATAAATGACGAATATAAATCTGAAATTTTAATAAATCTTCTGGGCGAAAAAGCTTATAATGTCTTATTGTATATTAAAAAGGAGGAATTAAATGACTATGAAAAACTAAAATCTATAGTACTCAGAGAATTCCAAGTAACCCCTCGCGAGTGTTTAAACTCATTTAAAAATGCTGCAAAATCATCAGGCGAGACATACATCCAATTTGCTGCAAGATTGACGGCAAACTTCCAATATTATTGTTCGTTAAGAAAAGTTAATTCCTTTGAATCTCTCTGTGATCTTTTAATTTCTGATAAATTATTTGAAACTTTAACCCTCTAAGTGGTTACCTTCCTCCTGAAAAGTTATTCCGAAAGCGTTTACTCTTATTTTGAAGTTCGCTTTAAAAATGCAACAGACTTCTTTCCTTTCTCCCTTTTAAAACTTGGGAGGTCGAAAGGGGACAATTTTATGACTTAGTTCGGCGTCATTAATCAGTGAGAACCAGGATAGCAATCGTTTACAGCTTGCTGTTAAGTTGCTTTGGGCAAACTTGTATAAAAACCGTAGTTCTACTCTGTCGTTTTCCCCATAGATTCAGTCACAGTAAAATTAAAACAAAACATAGGGTAAAAAAACATGAAATAAATGGCGTGTTAAAAGTTGAAAAATAGTTATATTTTCTTCAAACAAAATTTATTTTTCTGTCATTTTTTTAAAATTAAAAAAAATTATTTGGTATTGCGATTTGAACCAGAAAAAAGCATCCTGTATTCATTTTTGAATATGAGAGTAAGAAAACGCAAACACTTTCCTGTTTTTAAAAAAAGTTATGAGGTAAAAAGAGTAAAGGCCCTATCTTTTTTTTTAAAACAATAAGACAATAAATGGTGCATACGATGATTATATTTATGAAATAAAACAGATCTTTCTCTATTTAATTATATTTTTAATTTAGAATAACATAAAAAAAGGATTTCAATACTTATAATTTATTTAAATTTAAATCATATAAATGATATTTTTATGTTAACTAAATATTTTTCGGAAAAAATCTAAATTTTCATTGCTAGTGCTCTCCTTTTCGAACTCCTTGTATTAAATAAAAATATCTTTTCTACATCGGCATTTGTGATGGATCAATAATTTTTAATTTTAATGGGGGATATACTTCTTCAAATGCGCATGACAGTACTTCTAACCATTTTCTACTCAAGTTAAATTTCTTATCTTTCTGTTTCTTTTATTACAAGGAAAAATGTTACACATCGATAACTACATTTTCACACAATTCAGTCATTACAAATTCTATTGTGAGAAAAGTTCTCCCTAATTAATCTTGTCTTTCAAAACAGTACACTTAAAACAATTTTGTTCAGTGAAGTTAACCGACAGTTCCACAATGTATTCATACCAAATTTTAAGAAAAAATTTAACACTTGGAAATGTATCCTGTATTAAATTTTTCAGTATACACAAATATTTCCTGCTGTAGGGAAGATATAGTATGAGATGTGTGGTGTGCGGTTGTGAAAGAATGTTTTCCTACGTGTAGACTATTTTTGAAAATTTAAATATCACTGAAGCTGATCATATAACTGCAAATGAGCCTTATTTTAATGTGTGCTGGTATCAAAGTAAAACACTTTACAATATTAAACAGCCTATGGGTTTATACTCAATATCAAAGTATTCGCAAAATGGCTTACAACTTCTATTCAAATTGTAAAGAAACTGAAAAGAAACTGCAGTCAAAAATATTCATAATATGTAAGTATCCTATTTCTCCACTTATTTCTGTACATTTTAAAAACTGTAGCTGAATGCAATTTTTATATTTATAAACGAGGCATAACAGCTCACACAGTCGTAAAAATGTCCTTATCATTTTTAAATATACTACTATAAAACGTGTTGAGACAAATATTATTAAACTCAACAAAGAAAAATATAATAAAATTATAGAACATTATAATTTGAAAAATAATTAATTTTAAAATGAATTTTATATTTAGGCATTTGCAATTTACTATATTTTGTATTTTATGTAATCAAACTGTATTTATATTTATATTTGTAAATCTGGAAACAATTTCTTGTATCCTTCTTCAGATTACCCGATTGGCAACAGTCGGTATATTTTGATTAGACTTGTTGCAATGTTTTGGTGCTAGCTCAACTAAGCCTAATGGAATAAACGTGCTCTTCGAATTCTTTGAACCAACTTTCTATTTTTTAAATGTTATAGAACCAAACGTTCATAACAAACTGGTGACCCGGAACAATTTTATTTAAATATTGCATAAAATTTAATCATAATTATAATCTGTTATAATGCTTAACGAAGATTCGAAGAATTTGGAAATGAGCGCCGTCAGCATAAAAATACCGCCGTTTTTGGACTGACAGGCCAGAAATTTGGTTTTACCAAGTAGAGGCTCAGTTCAGATATCAAGAATTTCTTTAGAAGAAACGAAATTCCATTATTTGGTATCGCAATTAGAACCAAAATACGTCGAGAATATTTGGGACATTGTCAATAGCAAAAGTGATACGAAGTACACGGACTCGAAAAACAGATTACTCAGTCTGTTTAAAGAAAGTGAAAATCTTCGCATAAAACGACTGTTAACTGGAATTGAACTTGGTGATATGAAGCCTAGTCAGCTGTTGCAGAAATTGAAAACTGTTGCAACGTCCGATATTTCGGATAATTTAATTAAAACTTTGTGGTTAGAAAAGCTTCCTGAGTCCATTAAAAATATTTTGGTTGTCAGTGATGAGAATTTAAGCAAATTGGCAGTAATGGCTGATAAAATATCTGATATGACTCCCAGAACAGAGATTTTGCAACTGGAAAATCTTTAGACTGTGGTGAAGCAACGTCGTCAAGAGACCAGCTTCTTCTCAACAGAATTCAAAGCCTAGAGGAACAAATATGTCAACTCAGCATTCTCCACAAATCAAGAACGAAAGAACGCAATAGTTTTCATCCTAAATCCCGAAGTCGTTCTCGGAAACGTTTCGACCCCAAAGGAAAATATTGTTATTTTCACTTCCGTTTCGGTGCTCGATGCAAACCTGAAAAGTGCAGCCCGCCTTGTACATGGAATAGGAATACGGAAAACTTCAGTCTGCAGTAAATATTGCGACAAATTCTGCTGCAGAAGATTATAAAGCCTGTCGCAAATTTCGATTATTCGTCAAAGATCGAACGACAAATTTGCACTTCCTGGTAGATAGTGGAGCTGATTGTTCAATAATACCAGCCACATCTAAAAATAAACAACCATCGGATTACAAATTATTTGCAGCAACGGAACAGAAATTCCAACCTATGGAATTAAAGTGCTAAATATTGATTTGGGATTACGTCGAGAATTTTTATTTCCGTTTATAATTGCCAAAGTTAGTAAAGGAATCTTGGGAGCCGATTTTTTAAATAAATTTAACTTGTTAATTGACATCCGAAACAAGCAGTTAATAGATGGAATAACTAACCTTCATGTTACAGGTGAGATTTCTTCTATTTTGCAAGAAAATAAAATTAACATAATGGATAAAACATCAAAATTTTCTAATATATTATTACAATTTCCAGATTTAATGAAACCAAATTTATTAATTACTAATACAAAACATGATGTTAAACACTATATTGCTACTAAAGGCCCACTGGTTTACTCAAAAGCTCGTCAATTGGATTCTAAAAATTAGAAATAGCCAAGCAAGAATTTAAATTTATGTTAGATAATGATATCCTTCGACCTTCTAAATCTCCATGGGCAAGCCCACTACATCTTGTGAATAAAAAAGATGGAAGTGTTAGACCATGTGGTGATTATCGACGTTTAAATGCTCAAACCATTCCTGACCGTTATCCAATTCCACGTATTGAAGATTTTCACCATATTTTGAAGGGGAAAAGAATATTTTCTAAAATTGATCTCTTCAAAGCATATTTTCAAATACCAATTGCTGAAGAAGATAAGGAAAAGACAGCCATAATAACACCATTTGGCTTATTTGAGTTTAATGTTATGAGCTTTGGGTTAAGAAATGCACCATCTACTTTTCAGCGCTTTATCAATGAAGTTTTATTTGGACTAGAATTTGTTTTCCCATACCTCGATGACATTCTAGTAGCCTCCGAAACTGAAGAAGAACATTAAACTCATTTGAAACTTGTGTTTGATCTGTTACAAAAACATGGTCTTCGAGTGAATATCTCCAAGTCAACTTTGGGAGTAACTCATCTAGAATTTCTAGGATACTTGATTACACCAGAGGGATCTAAGCCACTTCCAGAGAAAGTAGATGCAATTTTGTCATACAAATTACCTGAAACAATTCGTGATTTGAGAACTTTCCTTGGACTCATTAACTTTTATAGAAGATATTTAAAAGATGCTGCTAAAAATCAAGCTATTCTTCACGAGTATTTAAAAGGTTCAAGAAAGAATGACAAGACAAAAATTCTTTGGACAGAAGAAGCTAAAGAAAATTTTGAAAAATGTAAACAAGATCTTGCAAATGCTACTTTATTAAGCTTTCCTGACCCTGATTTACAATTGGCTTTATTTACTGATGCTTCCAATTTTGCAATCGGATCAGTGTTACAGCAATTTGAAGCTGGAAATTGGAAACCGATTTCATTTTTTTCTAAAAAATTAACCGATGCACAGAAAAATTACAGTACCTATGATAGAGAATTATTAGGAATATATCTTTCTGTCAAAAAGTTTAAACATCTTCTCGAAGGACAAAATTTTGTTATTTACACAGATCACAAGCCAATTACATATGCCTTTCATCAAAAAAATGAAAAGCTTCACCTAGACAGTTACGTCATCTACAATACATATCCCAATTTTCAACAAATATATGTCACATTAAAGGACAAGATAATTTAGTAGCAGATGCATTTTCAAGAATCGAAGCCATTACAGTAATCGACTATGATACTATAGCGGATAAACAAAACCCAAGATGCAGAATTGCAACAGTTAATGAGGAGTAACTCTTCAGTAAAATTCAAATCATGTACATTACCATCAGGAAAACACTCTGGTGTGATATTTCAACATCCAATATAAGACCCTACATTCCAAAACAGTTTCGGCAACAAATATTTCAACAAATTCATGGTTTTTCACACCCTGGGATTAGATCAACTATTAAATTAATGACTGAAAAATTTATCTGGCCAAATATGAAGCAAGAAATAAGAGAATGGGCAAGAACATGTATTCCCTGTCAAAAATGTAAAGTCCACAGACACACAAAATCAAAATTTGGAGAATATGAAGTACCTGATACAAGATTTAGTGTGATACACATTGACTTAATTGGTCCACTTCCCCCATCGCAAGGCATGACATTTTGTATGACCTGTATAGACCGTTTTCGTGTTAGATGGAAGCAGTTCCCTTGCCTGATTGTAAAGCAGAGACAGCTAGCAAAGCCTTTTACGAACACTGGGTTTGCAGATTTGGAGTACCTGGGAAAATAGTTACAGATCAAGGAAGGCAATTTGAATCTCAGTTGTTTAGAAGTTTAGCTGCTATTTGTGGGGCTAAAGTAGCTCATGCAACTTCTTATCACCCTCAATGCAATGGGAAAGTGGAACGGTTGCATAGGACTTTGAAAGGGGCAATCAAAGCTCATAACAACATCAAATGGACAGAGACATTACCAACAATCTTATTAGGACTAAGAACTGCTCTAAGACCTGATACCAATCATACTATAGCTCAGATGGTTTATGGCTCTAATATCAGATTGCCAGGTGAATTTTTAACCCACCCTCCATTCAAATTGATCCTGAAACATTTGTCACTACATTGCAGACTTTTATGGACGACCTGAAGCCAACAAAATCTTCGCCTCCAAAAAATCAAAAGATTTTTGTTCATAAAGACTTAAAATCCTGCACTCATGTATTTGTGAGAGTTGATCGTGTAAGGAAAGCCCTGGAGCCACCATATGATGGTCCATTCCCAGTAAAAGAAAGATATGAAAAATATTTCACACTGACAATAAAAAATAAACCTGTGAATATATCAGTGGATAGACTAAAACCAGCTTATTTGTTAATGACAGACTCTATTCCTGACAAAACAACAGTTCCTTGTAAGCAATCGGATGACACTAACCTCTTAACCGATGTTAAGCCCACTGTTTCAAGACATGGAAGATTGGTAAAGAAACCTGTAAGATTTCAGGACTGATATCTGCTGTAAATAACCTATATCTATCTCTAACTTATAACTATTTACTTATATCAAGTGTATGATATTTTGGTTTACTTAATTTTTACAAATATTTATAAATGTATGTCATTTCTCTAACATCAAACTAGTTATTATATATAATATTACTGTTTCTAAAAGTATGTAACATTTGTACAAATATTTAATTTTGTGTATTCATAATGTATTGTTAAAAGGCATATTTAAGAAAAAAATTCTTGTTTAACATCTAACACTATTCCTGCCATACTTCTCAGTTCGTAACTCAGTTACTGGTAGGGGAGTAATGTTGAGACAAATATTATTAAACTCAACAAAGAAAAATATAATAAAATTATAGAACATTATAATTTGAAAAATAATTAATTTTAAAATGAATTTTATATTTAGGCATTTGCAATTTACTATATTTTGTATTTTATGTAATCAAACTGTATTTATATTTATATTTGTAAATCTGGAAACAATTTCTTGTATCCTTCTTCAGATTACCCGATTGGCAACAGTCGGTATATTTTGATTAGACTTGTTGCAATGTTTTGGTGCTAGCTCAACTAAGCCTAATGGAATAAACGTGCTCTTCGAATTCTTTGAACCAACTTTCTATTTTTTAAATGTTATAGAACCAAACGTTCATAACAAACGTATATGGATTGTAAGATCAGTTGTAAAATCCTAAAAGCTTTTTAGAGGAGCTAAAAACATGTAATTTTGGACTGATCAAATTTTTAATACAATACACAAATATACATGTTATTAAGCAAATACATTTGAAAAATCAAACTTCCTTCTGAAATAAACGTAATTGAAAGAAAAATGTTTAATTGCAAATGAGTGGAAATACATGTTTATTTAAGGGGTATCCCCAAACTGAGGCAATCCTCAAACTTAAGAGGACTTGGTACCCTTTGAGCAAATTTCTTTATTTAAGTATTTAAAAATTATATTTTAGCATTTTATACAGTGTTTCTATTTAAGAAAATGTTACCAGATGAAAATTTTCATATATTATTCACACAATTTTAAAAATTTAAATTGTTTGAAGAAAATTGGGAAAATTTTAAAATCCTACTCCTGTTTAAAAAATTACTTTTTTGACCTAAAATTTTTTTATAATATTCTTATAAATGTTCTAAACAACTTTTGGGATCCATTTTAGAATAACTTTATTCGTTTTCGAGAAAAAAAATAAAATGTTGATATACAGGCTAAAAATCAATGAAAAAGCCAACATGTCTTACATTTTATTTTTTTTAAAAAAAGTATTCTGTTTATAGCAAAACGGATCCCTAATTTTATTACATGCTTTATTTTTAACACGCAGGAAAAAATGGAAGTGATTGGTAAATAATTGTCGAAGGAGTAGTATTTTGAATGCACTAAGGTTTCGAAAAACACAAACTGAGAAAAACCACTTTAAAGTTTATAATTCTGAAAAAAATAATTATTATAAGCTTAATTAAACTTAAAATACCACTTTAAGATATTAGTTACACATTTTTCTTTAAAATAATTGCATTTTCATATTTTTTTTAACCGACACATTTTTATAAATGATCAACTTTTAGAGAGTACTAATTGCACAAGAAAATTCAAGAAAAACGTTAACAAATTTTTTTTTCTGTAACGACAGAAATTTTAGCTGTTTTTCTTCTTATAATATTAAAGTATTACATTTGTATGAAAAATATATCAGGAATAAGAACTGAAATTATAAAATTATTAATATGAAATGCCTTATTTTAAAAATTTTACATGCACACATTTCACAAAGAAAAAAAATGATTGTATGTATTGCCTCGAAAATATTCTGCTATATATATTGCACATTCTTTTTTAATGTTATTATTTCTCTTTATAAATTAGACTTTTTTTTATCAAAACGCTTTATTTAGCTTTTTTTCTAAACAAGGGTCGTGGTTGAATTGCCTAATTTGTTTTCAAGTGAAATTTTATTCAACTTCTAACTTCCCGATATGCACAAGGGATATATCAATCGAAAGATAATAATGCAAAGAATAAGATTAAATGAAAATAAAAAAAAACGATAGGTCTGTGATTTTGGGGGTACCAAGTCCTCTTAAGACTCAAACTTAGTGGCACAACAATCCATGAGGGCCCGGAACTACTGTGCCCATCCTAATACACGTGACCATTGGGCGCTGAGGTGCATGAACAGATGTCCCGATTTGGTGGTCTGTCTGAAGAGAGACCTTCAGTGTTTAAGACTCCAAGCAAGCTTGGTACTCCATTTATCGACCCAATGTAGTGGAGATGAAAGGCAGAGTCGACCTTGCGCAGCCCGTTAATAGAACCCCAGACCTGTGGTGTGGAAGCACTAAACACTACCACTCGATCCTATTCGGTGAAAAATAAAACTTAATGTCAGAATCTTATATAATTCGCTAATGAATGAGGGAGTCCAAATTTTTTTTTTCATGTAAACTGTTTAGACGGAAATGGTTAATTATGAACATTTCACAAGTTGCATAAATTAAAATTAACCGTTATAGTTTACATAAATTTTTAAGGGTGCAAAAGGTGTATTTTGGCTGCACGAATTAATTTTAAAAGGAATACGGTTACGAAAAAGTAGTACAAATCTATCTAAAGTAGGGTTGGTTACCTTACATATTGTCAAACACAACAATGTATTGGAAGCCAATTCCACAATTCGTTGTTATAAAAATGTTTGGAAAATTACAAGACGTATTTTTGCATTTGTAATTTATACATATATTTTTTTTCCTGAGAACTTTAAAAGCTAGACCGGCATCCATCAAAACCGCAATTCCCTCTTTGTTTTGCCCCTGACTAAGCCCGCTCTGCCATAGTAAGTGAAAATGCCGGATTTTGTTTGTCAAGATCATTTTATAGCAGACTGCATTTTTCATGTATTTTAGATGGTCGTTTTATATTTTCTACATCAATATCTTAATGTCTGAATTTAAAATTACATAAAATTCTTGACATTCGCATCAATGACCATGATAATTTTTATTAGTATATGAATGTGTCATCAAACGATTACATGACTAATATTAACACATTATTTTAACCATTTAATTAATATTAAGTATAACATAGCGCACACAAATTTTCTGAACTTTAAAATAAATATTTCGCAAAAACTACTTCAGATATACTCAAAATTTTTCATTCCTACGCTTTAGCTTCTCAGTTTTGCTTCTATGTAAGAATTTATTGTAATTGTATATTCATCAATTTTTATAGTAAATTTTTTGCTCTTAGCATGCAGTTTTCAACTGAATTGTATGAAATCTTCGAAATATATTAAAAGATACCAAAGAAGCTATATAGTAAAATTTGAAATTTTTATTATTCACAAACAATTGCTAAAACTTATGGTACATAATTTTTAACTTCGCGATGCATTTTTTTTCGAAATTTCAAATTGAATTTCTAACATAAAATTTCTAGCTTTATACGGTCGAGATTTCAAAAAATATCCAGATTTTAATTACTTATTCAGATAGCCTTTAAAAAAAGAAATGTTGAGGTATTTTGCATAAATAGATATTTTTAAAGAAAAATTCTAATGTTTTTGAATAGCTCGAATTTAAAATTGATTTTTATGTTTATTTATATGCATAAATGTCTACTGTAAATTTTTCCGTATGTTTTTGATTACCATTTATGCAAACTTTCAAGTTATAAAAAAAATGTGGTAAAATCTTCATTCATGTTGTCTTTGATGTAAGCTGAAGTTCAAGCACTTAAAATTCAAATATAATTCGGTGTATTTTAACAATATATAACTAGGCACTGTACTTAAACTTCCCTGAACACTTGGGCTTTGAAATCTAAAAAAAAAGTAATAAATCTTAATTAATTTTTTCTTTATTATTTTTATCAAAGTGTAAGAAAATGTTTCAAATGATTTGATGAAGTTTAAATTTATTCATTTTTAGTGGTTGGAAAATTGAAAAGGTTCCAAATTTTAAAGAGTTTGGTGTTTTATTAATTTTTTTGGCATCATATAATAAAATAATCATGTTTCAAAAACTGAAAGCTTTGATTAAAATAAGAAAAATGAAGCGAAAGAATATACTTAAAAAAGATAATTTGTCTAACTATTTAAAATAGCAGATTGCACTGACACGCCCCAACTTGTTACAGTTTGAAATTAATATGAAACCAAAAGGGAATTGTAACATATTTTACTTTTGCGTTGGGACTTACAAATACTTTTAAAATACGATGTAACAAATAAACACTTCCTGGGGTCTAATGAAATTTCCCCTCGATTTTTTATGATTGCCCCAGGGTCAAAACACGGTGTTTCTTGCGAGCCATAAAACTTCCTATCAGTGTCATGCTGTGTTGCTTCCACCGTCCCCAATTATCTTTCAAGATGTTAAACCTTTAAAAGGGGGAAAGGATTTCATAAAAGTGCGGCTAATCCACTTTTTAAAACGTTACTTGAAGGCAGAAAAATCCGTGAAGTGCATTTTCGAAGCATCTTTACACTGACGGAATTTTCCGTTCTATCCGGTTAGAGGGTTAAAAAAATGTAACTTCCTCAAGTCAAAGATTGAATTTAGGACACGTAATTGAAAAGGGTACAATTAAACCTTCTTTGGACAAAACCGAAGCAGTTCAGAATTTTCCAGAACCTAAAAACGTGAAACAGGTCCAAAGTTTCCTTGGACTTTCGGGTTACTTTCGGAAGTTTATCCAAAATTATTCCATAATAGCCAAACCTCTCAGTGATTTACTACGGGATAATGCTGTGTTTCATTTCGGACCCGAACAGCAATTAGCATTTCAAACTTTACGGCAAAAACTTTCTGAAAATCCGGTGCTTCATATTTTCAAGCAAGGTTGTGACAAACCTATACGGAACTTTATCACTAACCTTCTGAGTCGTCTTTTTTAGGGAAATTTAATTCCCTACCTATTTCCAATCAGCTCCAAAAAGAGGACAGGATTCCTTGTTATATGCAGATTAGATAAAGTATTTAAGTCAAACGGAATAGTAAAGTTATAGCAGTAGGAGAGAGAGATTGAAGCAGGAAGGTATATTAGTGAAGTTAGAGATTTATTATTGGAGATTTCTAGGAGGATAATACCTCAGAAAAAGCTGAGCTGAGCTGCAGTGTGGTAAATATTGATTTATAATTAAAGTCTCATTAAAGCTTTATATTAAGAGTGAGATTAAAGTTAAATGTTCAATAGGAATATTATTGAATATAATTCTTGGATCTCTTATCGCGGTAATCTCTGCGTGATCGATATTCTAATTGTTAATTAATTGGATCATTAAATATTTAAGTTAATTTAAAGGAAAGTCCCTTTTAAACCTCATATAGCTAATTTGATTTATTTGTTATTAAAAGTCTGATTCTATTTGGGAAAGATAACCAAATAAAGAAAGTTATTTATAAACATAGCTACTGGCTCTTATTTGACTCCAAATTATTCTCGTTCTCAAAGTGGGATCCAAGGGGATTTTCACAAGGTGCAAAACTTGAATTGCATACTGATGCTAGTAAATTTGGTTATGGTGCGATTCTGTTACAACAATCAGACGACAATAAACTTCACCCCGTGCACTATTTTAGCAAGAAAACCACTTCCCAGGAGGAAAAATATTCAAGTTATGAACTTAAAGTTTTGGCTGTAATCGAATCTCTTAAGAAATTTAGGAACTATCTCGTTGGCAACAAATTTAAAATTGTAACTGATTGTTCGGCATTCCAAAAAACTATGAGTAAAAAACAATTAACTCCTAAAATTGCTAGATGGGCCTTATTTTTAGAAGACTTTAATTATGAAATTATTCATCGTCCAGGCAAACAAATGGGACATGTAGATTGTTTAAGCCGTTATCCTGTAATGACCATAACATACGATGAAATAATCACTAAACTTGCAAATTGTCAGCGAAATGACGAGTATATTAATTCATTGAAAACCCTTTTAGAAAATAAGCAAATTAATGATTTTGTTGTTAAAAATGATGTCCTATATAAAATTGAAAATGATAATGATGTAGTAGTACCTCAACAGATGCAAACAGAAATTGTTAAAAATATTCATTCTAAAGGACATCTTGGTATTAATAAAACTGAAAGAATGGTAAAACAAAGTTTTTATTTTCCTAATGTTAGAAAATGTGTTGAAAATGTTATTAATAATTGTATTGAATGCATTCTTGTAAACAAAAAACGAGGGAAAGGTGAAGGGTTGTTAAATCCTATTCCTAAGGAAAATATCCCTCTTAGCACTTACCATATTAACTTTTTAGGTCCTTTGCCATCTACAAATAAAAACTATAACCACATTCTTTCAATAATAGATGCATTCACTAAATTCATATGGTTATATCCCGTAAAGTCCACTTCTTCCCGTGATGCTCTAGAGAAACTTATGCAACAAGAGATTACATTTGGCAATCCTCACCGTATCATAACAGATAAAGGTACTGCATTTACTTCAAAAGAATTTCGAGAGTACTGTGAGAATGAGAACATCCAACATCTAAGCATAACAACTGGAATACCCCGAGAGAATGGACAGATTGAACGGATTCATAGTTCTCTGATCCCAATTTTGTCCAAGCTATCCATTGACGACGCATCAAAATGGTACAAGTTTGTTCCAGCCGTACAGAGAACACTCAATTCAACGATTTCACGAAGCACTCAGATGACGCCGTTTCAACTCTTGACCGGAGTAAAGATGAGGACCAAACAAGATCTTGAAATTCTAAAACTATTGGAAGAGGAAATCGTGGAGACATTCACCGAAAATCATGAAAAAATTTGAGAGGAAGCCAAGCGAAACATTCTGAAGATGCAAGAGGAAAACTGTCGAAATTTTAATAAGAAACGGAAAAAGGCGTACCAGTATGAGATCGGAGATATCGTCGCCATCCAACGCACACAGTTTGGAACTGGCTTGAAACTGAGACCTAAGTTCTTTGGTCCCTATGAAGTCGTAAAAGTAAAACCTAAAGATCGATATGATGTCAGAAAAATTGGACTGCATGAAGGACCCAATACTACATCCACAGCAGCAGACCACATGAAGATGTGGGGAGAAACTGTCTAGTTCAGCAAAATTATGCTTTGTTAAATCTTTGTGTATTTGTTGTATAGTCCTTGTCTGTTCCGTCTTTTTTGTATGTTTCAGGTTCTCTTCTGGTCTCCATGAAAAAAAAAGGAAATAAGTACCGCTGCGGACAGCGTACGGTCAGGTTGGCAGTTGCGGAATCGGTTGTGGAGTCGTCATCAATTGAATCTCTAAACGAAACAAAGCACGCACTCTTCGCGCGCCGGCGCAGCTGATCCAATGTGAAACAAAAACTTTGACCATTGAGAAAAAACGTAGAAAGAGACTGAGGTGCGCGAGCAGGCGTTCCCGTCGTCACATCATGGAAATCTAATTGTAGAAGAGCTACCTTTTTTTTAATTAATTTTTGTTAAGTTTAAATAAATCTGAAGAAAGACAAATGTCTTGGACCCCTTGTTGTCTCCCATATATATATATATATATATATATATATATATATGTAATGCAATCATTTATGAAATCAAATGGCCTTTTATTTCAGCAAAAAGTGCTACAGTTGCAATTTGATAAAAATTATCTGTGTCATCACCCATTTTGCGCAATATTCAATGCTTCACCATAATCTCACTCACTTTGCGTGATTAAATATTCATGCGTCATGAGCTAGGATTGGCACATTTTACGTATTTAACATTAGATGAAAAGTAATTGATTTACACTAGAGGACTGTGAATATTATCTTTGACTCAAAAGTAATTTTTTCCCACTTCAGAATTTATTAAAAAGAACATGGAAGAGAGAATAACAAATAGAAGTAATATTATTATATGGTTGAATAAATAAACTATTTTCAGAGCATATGCATGTTTTGAAGATTTAAGAAGCAGTAAAAATAAGATTATCACCCTTATCCCCCTCACACACTAATCAGTAAGAATCACGCTTTTATAACTGTCTAAAAAGTTTGGGAGGAGGGTTGGAACTCAAAAATTAAATTAAACAGGAATTTAAGTATGATGTCCATTATATATGTAAACGTGTCTTAAAATTTTAGGGACATTCTTAGAAATAAAATTTTACTTTTATAATTAGATACATTTTTATGGATAAACCCTATTTAAATTATTTAAAATTAGCAAGGATATAAAACTACAGCCAGAAAATCTCGTAAAAAATTCTAATCACTTTTTCTTAAAAAAAATCATGCTTTATATACTTAAATTAATATAAATTTAGAAGTGCTCTTTTTTAGTAATTTGTAAATAATTGGCCGTATGATTTTTAACATAGTAGATAAATGCATACCTTGTTTAAAATAATTTACTGTAAAGAAACAATTGTGTGAAATTGTGGTTTCTATTGTTGCTAAGGTAAAAATATTTCAATAAACCTTTTCGTTCATTTTGTAGGCATTTAAATAAGGGAATTTGTTTTTAATTCGGAGTTTAATATAGTTATTTTAGAAGAGGAAACCATAAGAGAGTATCCTATGTTTTTTATGGAACGAGAATTCTTGCATTTTAAATCTGCGAATTTTTAACTTTCTCTTTATAAGACAACTTATTGCGTGTAAATTACGCATACCATGTATAAATTCGACTTTTCATTCCATTTAATTAAAAACTATAACACAGGCAGTATGTAATTGAATTTTTGTCTTGTTCGAACTCGAATTTCATTAGGTACAAAAAAAAAAAAAAAAAAGAATTGCTTGCACAAATATGTATTTATGTATAAATAATTACATTTAGCAAAACATGTAATTGAAATCCACTTTTTCATTATTTTATTTGGCATAAATTTAGTAACAAATTGTGAGTCGAGTTCATACATTATATGTGTAGATATATGATTATACTATGGAAGGATATATACTAATTTCCGTTTAAAAATGAGTTTAATTTATAATCTGATCTAGCTTTCAAAAGTATGAGAAATAAAATTGTTTCTAGTTAATTTTGGAAGTCTGCTTTTTTATTTTTACAGAGGGAGAGTTTGTTATAAAGTGATAAAATATTAAGCTTTTAAAATTTTTTTCGTTTATATTAATCAAAAATATCAGAGAAACTCGATTCATTGTCAGAGTAAAAACCATAGCTTCCGGTCAATCAGTCATTCAACTTGTATCATTATGAATATATATACATATTGAATTATTAATAGTAAAACAAGTATTTACGATTACGTAACGATTAAAATGTAATTCGATGACCCACAGAATGATAGAAACAAATAACCGATTTAATAAAAATCTATCAATGAATATTCAGTGCACAAGCTATCTAAAATTATAAATAAACATTATATTTTGTAGAATAGAAAACTAAATACGAAAATAAGCTTTTCAAATCACTTTAGTGAACGCTTTTTATTCTGTATAAAAAAACTTACCCTTTTGATTTATAGTAATAACATTTGTAAAAAGTCCGACTAAATCACTTATTGGTTATATTTAAAACACTTATTCGTAACATCTACAAAATGTACAATAGAGGAGCTGCTTCTTTTTTTAATTTCCGTGACATGAGTAATCGTATTATCTAAATTAATCCAGTATCGTTTCGTTAAAAACCCGGAGCGTCAAAAAACAATCAAACAATAATGTACGCGCTTTCTGCTCGTATTACTCACCACCGCAATTACATAATTCAACTTTTTATTCAAAAAATAATGAAGAAATAAATTATTTAATTTCATTTAAAATAAATTTGTTCCATGTATTTAAACTTGCTATTTCGAAAGATGGTTATATATTTTTTTATGCTTTCGATAAGAATACAGCTTTCACCGTGTGAACAGGTCCACGTCTAATGCGAAAATGAATGATTAGCATCTTATTCAAAGCAAGCGCCGATATTGGCGAGAAATTTGCTAAGCTCTGTGACCCTGCAGACTGTGATCCCCCTGTTTCCTTCCCCTCTCCTCTTCTAAAAAAGTGCTCTTTATTTAACGACTTCCCTCAAAAAGTGCTCTTTATTTTATGTTACGCCATTTTTTAGGTAAGTTACATCTACATTGTAATGGATTTAGATATTCCTATCCATTACTTTCAATAGGTTTTTGCTCAGTATTATTTTGCAGCGACCTTACAGCTCAACAAAACGACTCCAAAACTGAACTGAATTGATCTGTTATTCTTGTAGCGTGCCTGGTTTACCATGTGTTGTAGTTTTTGGAAGTTTACCTCTCAATTGCTCATTTAATCTTTTATCTTTAAAGTTAATAAAAATTTATTGTTATTTCATTCAACCGTGTTGTAGTGAAGAATGTCTAACCACGCAAAGCGGCAGTGGTGACCCCTTTTGGACTTAAAAACACGTCAACTATTCTGTTCTACTGGCCGAATGCAATACAAATTCTTCTACTACGGATGATCAGTAAGTAGCGAAAGATTCTTTTTTCTCCTTCTCCTCAAGGCCACTTGAAACATCTGCTCGGAGATTCGTTTCGCTTCCTGCTTATTTAACAATATGACTAGTGAAACCGTTGAAGTCGCTCGTATTGCGTTGCGGCTGCCACCGTTTTGGAAATCGAACGTTCGTCTATTAATTGCGCAATGCGACCATGCATTCACATTCAGTGGTATCTCCAGTGATGATACTAAGTATTTTTCTTTGGTTGCGAACCTGGATGCTGAAACTCTCTCCTACGTGTCGGACATTGTGTTAAGCCCTCCGAACAGTGACAAATATCACACTCTCTCGCAGCGGCTCATCACCCAATTTAGCGACTCGGAGACTCAAAAAATTAAGAAACTGCTTACTGACCTTCAGCTAGGAGATGAGAAGCCCAGCCACCTGTAGAGAAAAATGAAAGAGCTGTCTAATGGCCAACTCCAGGATGACTTTCTGCAAAGTTTGTGGCTTCAAAGAATGCCACCACATATCCAGACTGTTTGCATCCTCAGAGCCTTTGGATAAACTGGCTATCATCGCTGATAAGGTTTCTGAGGTTGTTGGTTCATCCTCAACTATCTCTGCTGCCACAACTGTTCCTCCACCATCCCAGTCATCTTCATGCAGTGTTCAGCCAACCATGGACTCTCTCCTCAGGCAGATCCAAGAGCTGTCTCTACAAGTTGCTGAACTGACAAGAGAGCGCAATTCCTCTCGCCACCAACGATATAGTTCTGACCGCCGGAGATCACATTCACGCTTTAGGAGTGTCAATAGAGGAAGTGGCATCTGCTACTATCATCGCCGTTATAAAGAGCAGGCCCGCAAGTGTGTTTCACCTTGTGCATTTGTGCAAAAAAACGAGTAAGCTCTGTCATAGCTGGAATGGCAGAGCCCTCGAAACATACCAGCCGGTTATTTTTATTAAACCGCAAGTCTGGCCAGAAATTCCTCATAGAGTCTGGAAATGAAATCTGTGTCATCCCACCTTCTCCAACTATGAATAAATCACCTCAGTCTAACTTCTCCTTATTTGCTGCTAATAATACCAAAATTCCAGCCTATGGTATGATGCGTAGAGAACTGAACCTGGATCTGAGGCGACCTTTTATCTGGACTTTCATAATTGCTGATGTATCATCTCCTATAATTGGTGCTGATTTTCTAAAGCACTTCAACCTTTTAATCAACCTTAAGAAAAAAAAGGTTGGTGGATGTGGAAACTTCTCTTTTCACTTCTTGTGTTTTTCAAATATTGTACAGCCCTCAATCCTCACTGTAGATGCAAACATTAGTTTTAAAAACATCTTATCGGAATATCCAGACCTCAGCAACCCTTCTTTAATTTCCAAATCAGCATCACATGGCTCAGTCCACCATATTATTACTACTGGCCCACCAGTCACTGCCAGGCCTAGAAGGCTACACCCTAAACTGTATGATGCAGTGAAGGTAGAACTTGAATTTCTTCTTGCTCAAGGCATTATTAGACCTTCCAAAAGTCCCTGGAGTTCTCCTCTTCATGTTGTGCCCAAATCTGACTCTAAAGTTAGACCTGTTGGGGATTAAAGGCAGCTGAATTCTGTTACTGAGTTCGACAGCTACCCCATGCCTTATTTGAATGACTTTGCTCATGCACTACATGGCAAGAGGATATTTTCCAAAATAGACATTTTTAAGGCATTCCACCAAATCCCTATAGCTGAGTGTGATATTCCTAAGACAGCTGTAACAACTCCATGGGGTCTTTACGAATATACCCATTTGTGTTTTGGCCTTGTGAATGCACCACAAACCTTTATACGATTCATGCATGAAGTACTAAGAGGACTTCCTTTTTGTTTTGTCTATTTGGATGATATTTTGTGTTACTCAGAAAATGCTGAGGAGCATCGTTCTCACTTAAGAACTATATTCCAAAGACTGAGCTCATATGGTTTAAAACTAAATATCTCTAAATGTGTATTTGGTGTGACTGAACTCATTTTCCTTGGCCACCTTATCACTCCTGATGGCATTAAGCCATTGCCTGACAAAGTTCAAGCAGTTCTTGATTACAAACAACCAGAGACTGTTGGCTCTCTGAGAAAATTTTTAGGACTGTTAAATTTTTATAGACGTTTCTTGCCCAAAGCAGCTGAACAACAGTATCTTTTAAGTGAATTTTTAAAAGGTTCTAAAGGTAAGAAGGACTCAAAGCCTTTAAACTGGTCTTCTGAGGCAATTACAGCATTTCAGAGGTGTAAACAAGCTCTTGCTGATGCTGCACTTCTTGCTCATCCTTCACCTTCTGCCCCGCTTGCTCTTCATGTGGACGCCTCTGATTATGCCATAGGAGGTGCACTTCACCAAGTTGTGGCCTCTGAGCTACAGCCATTGGCTTTCTTTTCCAGAAAACTTACTTCATCTGAAAAGTCTTACAGTGCCTACGACCGTGAACTCCTTGCTATCTACTCGGCTGTCCGACACTTTCGGTATATGCTGGAAGCTAGAGATTTCACAGTGTTTACTGACCACAAGCCCCTCACTTATGCTTTTAGGCAAAAAAGTGACAAGTGTTCTTCACGGCAGATCCGTCAGCTGGATTTCATCTCTCAGTTCACCACAAATATTGTACACATTCCAGGATCTGACAATATTGCTGCTGATGTTCTCTCTCGTGTTCCTGCAATCACCTTCCCAAGTCAAATTGACTATGACTGTATTGCTGAGACACAACAGACTGATCAGGAGCTTCACACCCTAATAGCATCTGGAACTTCCTTGGAACTCAAAAAGGTAACTTTTCCCAATTCGTCTACTGAAATTATGTGTGATCTATCAACGGGCACAGCCAGACCCTACATCCCAAAACAGCATCGCCAAGATGTTTTCTCTGCTATGCATAATTTATCCCATCCTGGCATACGTCGATCAGTACATTTGATGAAGCAGCGTTTTGTTTGGCCATCAATCTCATCAGATGTAGCTAAGTGGGCAAGACACTGCCTAGCTTGCCAAAAATCCAAAATTCATCGTCATACTAGATCACCTCTTTCATCATTTCAAGAACCTTCCCAACGTTTTGATCATGTTCATCTGGATATCATTGGACCTCTACCTCCATCAAATGGCTACATCTATTGCCTGACAATGATTGACCGTTTTCGAAATGGCCAGAGGCCCAACCTCTCAAAGACATAACTGCTGAGACTGTGGCTGAGGCCTTCTTTTCCTCTTGGGTGTCTCGCTTTGGAACTCCTGCAATTCTCACAACCGACGGGGCAGGCAGTTTGAGTCCTCGCTCTTCAAAGCTCTTAGCAAACTACTTGGTGTTCAGAAGTGTCGTACAACTGGATACCACCCTCAAGCTAATGGGATGATCGAAGAATTGCACCGCCCATTGAAAAGTGCAATCAAGTGCCATGCTACTGAGCGTTGGACAAAGTACTCCCTATCATCTTACTTGGTCTACGAGCTTCTCTTAAAGAAGATATTCTGTGTACCCAGCTGAATTAGTTTTTGGGACCACTATTCGACTGACAGGGAGATGTTTGACTCTTCCAAGCCAGATGATGATGTTGTGAATTTTGTTTCGAAACTTAAGTCTCACATGCAATCACTTCACCCTAAACCACCAAAACACCATGGCAAACGTCCAGTTTTTATCCATCCAGGACTGTTGGAAGCAACACATGTTTTTCTTCACCGAGGCATGTTACGTCGTCCACTTCAACAACCCTATGATGGCCCTTTCAAAGTCTTACAAAGGAAAGATAAAGTGTTTTTCCTTGACATCAATGGTAAACGGGTATCTGTATCTATTCATAGATGCAAACCTGCCTTCTTTCTTAACACTGAGGACTTGCAACTACCTCAAACCAAGAATGAAACACCTGCTACTGTGGAACCTAATGCAACAGCTCCAACACCTTCTACAGTGGAACATGATCCAACAGCTTCAACGCCTACCCAGCCATCTACACGTTCTGGTCGCAAAGTTCATCTTCCAACTAGGTATCGTTGACACTGGAAGGGGAGTATGCAGCGACCTTACAGCTCAACAAAACGACTCCAAAACTGAACTGAATTTATCTGTTATTCTTGTAGCGTGCCTGGTTTACCATGTGTTGTAGTTTTTGGAAGTTTACCTCTCAATTGCTCATTTAATCTTTTATCTTTAAAGTTAATAAAAATTTATTGTTATTTCATTCAACCGTGTTGTAGTGAAGAATGTCTAACCACGCAACGTGGCAATTTACATAAAGGGGGAAGGTTGGCTGGCCAAAAAACATGTTCAACCACACTTTTATAAAAATTATTTTATATATTAGCTGTCCTAAGTCTGCAATGTTTATAATACTGCAGCATCCATTTTATAATTTTTAATCTAGTGTCCTTCATTGTATGATCTCTATACTGTCTCTGTGTTTTTTTCGAAGGTGATTGATGAATGTTTATCTCTTGTTTGTAGAGAATTAGACTATATATATATATATATATATATATATATATATATATATATATATATATATATATATATATATATATATATATATTGTTATGCTGTCTTTTTGATCCCAAATTTTTTGAAGTTTTATTGGTTTGTGTCTATGTGAATATTTAATCTTTTATAATTATAATTTTTCGTTTTGGAGAGAAGGGGGGGGGTGACATTTTCCATTCTTGTCCCGGGCGGCAAAACTGCTAGAGCTGGCCATTACTATATATATATTTAGTCTAAGGATGGAAATGTTGGTAAAAGAAATTTTTCTAAATGATTTCGTTAAATGTTTTCTGCTACGTATTATACTTTCTTGATTATCTCTAATTGTAGCAATAATAAAGTGAATAATTAGTGTGTGAAAATTCTTGTAAGATAGTATGCAAAATCTAAATAAGTTTTTGGAGATTATAATTTAATGTCTAATTTTTATTTTTGCTCGAAAACGTATAATTTTATGTCATATATTCGTATTAATTTTCGAACAGTAGCTTTACAAGAGGAAACATACTTTAGTAAAGGAGAAAATTTATGTGCTTCGAGTGACACAACACTGATCAGAAAATATTTCTTAAGATGAATCCAAATTCCATTAATGACTATATCTTCATTAAACTTGCCTGTTATAAAAACAAACTATTCTCTATAACATACCACTGATGAAGGGATTCACAAGTGGTACTCTATTTAAACCCTGAATGAAGATTTATATGTGTGAGCATGTTAGAAGAGAAAACCTCTAAAATAATTGCAAAAATTCAGAATTATATGAATAAATATGTCGATGATAACTTGAATGAATAATATGGATGTGATGTGGAAGTTAGAACAGTGATGTGTTTCTTATACAATAGCCACGAATCACTTTATTTATAGTATTTTATTAAAGATAGAAAATAAAAATTTAAGCATGAGTTTATTTATATAGTTTAGTTTATAATAGCTAAAACTTTTGCAGTAAATTTAATTCTAAAATTTAATAGGAAATAGAGTATTGAACAAATTTTTTTAAAAATGTGAATAAATCAGTCTTTCACACATACATAAAAAACAAATCACTAATTACAAAAATGAAATTAAGCTAACAATTTAAAATATCACTTGCCTGTACAAATTCATTCTGATATAAGAACGAATTCATTTACCTTAAAATGTACATTAATATTACCAATAAATATACATTATAAAAAAACACATAAATTTTCTTTATTTATAAGTGACTTCTTTTTTCTTTCATAAGGGTAAAACTCAAAACATGTAATTCATTTTCAAAGTATTATTAAACACAGTAAATGGATTATTAAAAGCTTATATAACAACTTTTTTTTATTTGTAATTAAGTTCCTCATTTACTAAGCTCAAATATATATTTCTTCTATAAAATTAAATCCATTAAAAATATTTTGATTTACGTAAATTAAAAAGAACAGATTGTTATTTTTTTACAGTGAAAATTTCATACGCAAGGGAATTTAACTATTTTACTGAAGACACGGAAGAAAAAACTGCATGAAAACAATTTCTTAAAATGGAGACAAGACTTTTATGTTTCAATGAACCACTAGGGCATAGAAAAATGCTATAACGACAAACCCGGTAACCCAGAATAATGATGTCATTGCACATCTACCTAAGTGGCAAGTGGCATGTAACTTACGGAGTTCCTGTCCCTAAAAGGGGGGCGTACCTCCTCATCAGAATTGATAAATTTAGAGCCGAATTAGTGGGGTGACATAACGTAAAAGAGAAAATTTAATAAAGATTGATATAATTAGAATGGGCAAAACATATCTGCTGAAAAACAGTAGCGGACGAAGTCAAGCTGCGTTATGATTGGTCAAAATCAAGCTGCGTTATGATTGGTCAAAACCGATCAACGCAGAAAGTGGGCGTGGAAAAGAATTGGGTCGATCCGAAAATAAACGACCCGAAACAAGGAGATCTTGAAATTAAAATTTTTTTTTAATTTCAGGATCCCATAGAAAATAGGGGAGAACAAATTTTACACATCTGCCAATGACAAGCAACATCTTTTCCTTTGACCGTGCCAAAGTGGAATGCCCGAGGTGAGAGCAACTCAAAAAGTGCTCTTTATTTAACGTTATGCTAATGATGTGCACTACGAAGAGTTTTTCTCGAAATTCACTTTATATTTAATATACACTCGTGTCCATAAATTAAGGATAATTCAGAGTCACACAGAAATTGAATCTAAAATAAAAATTTCACCTGTAGAATTATCACACACATCTTGAAGAAGAATATGCAAATTACAGGAAACCACCAGATGGCGCGGATAGTACGTCACAATGACGAGAGCGCAAGAGACCGTTCCGGGACAGGCACTCCGTAAGTTACATGCCACTTGCCACTTGTCACAGAGAGACATAGCGTTGGGGGCAGTAAAATCAAGAGAAAATAGAGATTTTTCGATTGGGGAAAAAGGGATTTTTGTGTATAGGAAGAATCCTAGATGATTGAGTCGCAGAAAGAATCCTATATCATTGAACAGTAAGAATCCGAGAAGTAATGCGAATATGTGAGGAAAGGAATAAAACTTGATATTTATTGATGCAACAAGGTTTCTATTAGTTTCTAAAGAAGCTTAAATGTATCATAATTTTCTAAATAATTGACTTTTAGGATGATTAAATTAAATTTTATGTTTATGTGGTTTGAAATAGTATTAGTTCTATTGAGAGAGATTTTGAAAGAAAATGGTTAAACATTTGATGCATTTTTGGAATGATATTTTTTCATTATCATACAAAATAAGCAAAAATTGTGTGTGTAAATTCATCCCCAATAAATGAATTTTTGTTATGGTGTTTTTCACAGAAGTTTCTGTAACAGAACAATGGTCTTAAAAGTAATTAGTTAAAAAAATGTGCTTCTTCACAAAGTTGCAATTAAAGCTTCTAACTTGCTTAAAAACTAAATAAATTATCATTTGTAACAGTTCATAGCATAAAATTCGATATCTTTTTCTTTTTAAACATTGTATAATTAGTGTTCATATAAAATTTTAAATTTCTTGCATTTGTATTTTCATGAAAGAAAATATCCAATGCACAAATGCTTCAATAAAATGTACTAATGCTTGCAATAAATCCATAATTTTCAACAATCCTAGTTAGTGTAAAAAAGTTGAAGACATTCATCTTTCTTATAAATACGGAAGAATAATGCTGGAGAGTAGATACTGCAAAATTCTAATGGAGATGTACTCCTGCAGAAAATTTACATTTGAAAAATATATATTTTTGAGTGAGTAGGAAATTAGAGTAGAATATACATATTTTTGGAGAGGATTTACTTATGATATAAAATTAGATTTTTTTATGTACATTTTTGTTTAAAAAATATGGTTTGTTATTTTAAAGCATTTCTTTTGAAATTTTAGGAGGTAAATTATTAGCCTACAAATGAATAAACAAGTTAAAGACAACACCCCCAAAAAAAAGCAATTCAGTATATGAAGCAAGTTATCCAATTTTAAAATGTAATCTGCAATCCTTTTATACAACTTCCTTCAATACTAGTCTAAAATGTTTATTGAAAATGTAAGAAATAAAAACATTTCTCTAGGAAAGTAGGTTACATAAGATTTTCTAATTATGTATTTCTAGAAATTTACATAAAACTATGTTTGAGAAAAATTTTTTTCCCAAAGTTATAATATGTACATTCTGTTTTCTTGAGTCGTACTTATAAAACATGTTTTTTACAAAAAGTTTTGTGTTCTTATACGAAATTAAAAAGATTAAATCCTTGTAAATGTATTTTTGGAATTTCATGAGATGAATTACTTGTCTTCAAATAAATAAATAAATTAAGGATATCAAATTTCTGAGACTTATTTCTTCCCTAAGTACAATGAAAAGTAACCAAAATTAAGTAACTATTTCAAGTTAAAAATCATTGATACTTTTCTCAATTTCATTCAGTAAAAAAAATGAAAAAAAATATTTGGTTTATTAATAATTTGTGCAATCGGCTTAACACAAAACTGAGGTATTTAAAAGAAATCAAATTATCGATGTTTGATTAGAAAATTTGGCAATCTGTGATTTCAGTACCTGAAAATACTATATTAACTGATATAGAGCAGTGGTCTTTTCAAAATTTCAACTCACAAAACGCCTAGAACTTGAAGGTGCTTTCCTGGAACCATTAGAACTAGAAAGTGTTTTTGTTGAACCCCATTCCATATACATACTTCGAAGAATGTATTCCAAAAATAATATTTAAAGTAAATCAACATGTTATAGGTACTTAATGCTAAGGGAATTAAAAAGAAAGTCTAATCTAATTTTTTATTAATATAGTTTACTCATTGATAATATTAATTTGCGATTCAAGTATCACGTACCCATGCATTATATTTAGTAACTGGGATATATGCTAATGTTTTTTACACAAACTTTCGAAGTTTAGGTCTATTGAGATTAAAAGCAATCGCATTAAATGTATGTGTTCCGAATTTCATTTGTTTTTGTAGCCACTTCTTACGTTGAGAAATATGTTTCACTTGAACATGTAAATGAACATTGAAATGTTTATTGCTGCATGAGAAATCCTGTGTATTTTGCAACCTAAAATTTAACAGCTGTTCTTAGATTTTAACATCAACTCAGTGGATAATTTGTTCCTTTTCCCTCATTATAGTGTCACGGTAGCCTAGTGGTCATGGCTGGCATGTCACGAGTTCAAGCCAAGTACACACCGTGTAGGTATACGATGCACATTAAATCTGTCGAGTTTAAACGTCCTCCCATTGGTGTGGTAGTTAGGAGAGGAGAGTTCCAGCTCAGGTGTCGTCCTTCACCATATTTCAAAATTACGAGGACTGTCGCCAAAAGCCCTCATGTAGCTGAACATTAATATTCGCTCACTCCACCTTTATAGGTGTTGTTTTCCACAAATGTAAAAAGGTGCATTTTTCATTAGAAAATATATTGTTTTGCAAGACATTGTGCTGATTAATGAGTATAAAATTCTTGTGAACCCGAGATAGTAAACAGAATATTCACAATTTAGTAGGAAGTATATATAAATATGAAACACATTTTAGTATTCTTTTATTATAATAAAAGTTTTAAAATTGTTGCAAAATAAAGTCATTATATATGAGTAAAATTTTTAGTTTTAATGAATAGGATGAGCTTTAGATACTGGTAACTGTACAAACTTCATAGAGAACATGAATTCATTTTGCATACATATTTGTTTCTTCTCGATTTCTTTGACTTTTTGGAACCCCAGGGTTCTGTGGAACACAGTTTGAAGACCACTGATATAGAGTAAAAAATATCGCTGAATGATTTCTAATACTTCTGTAGTGATTTTAATGTATTGTCTTTCAAACAAGGGTAAATATAATCTATATTTTTATTTCTTAATAACTTAGTTCACATTCAATTTTGTACTTATTTTTTAAAGTTATGGTAACCTGTAAAACTTTCATGAATAATTCATAAAAGTTATCGCAATGTATTAATTACAATTATTTGTGTAATGTAATTCATTCAAATGAAAAATTTCATGTACAATAGAAAATTTTTATTTCAAACAAAATTTCAACACTATACATACACATATGTAATTAACATCCACAATATTAGTACAATTAAAATTAGTATTAATTAAAACAATTATACAAATGCAATGATGTCCATTGAATAGTCACTAACAAATATTCTTTAAAAGACTAAAATAATAAATACATTTAGCCTAATAAAAAACATCAGCTAGTATCTCAAACAAGATTCTTATAAAACAGAAATAAAAATAAATTAAACGAGTACCCTGAAAAAAATAAGTCAAGAATGTATATAACCCATATTTTTGTTTGGTTTGAAATTTCCAAAGTAACATAACAATAAATATTTTTACATACAAATATCTAATGCACACACAAAAAAAAAATGACATTCAGTTATAATTACTAACCTTTCAATTTGGTATAAAGTTGTGCAAGATAACAGTTTTCGGCTTCTATCACTAGTTTTCCAAACATACCTTTTATAAATTGTGACACTCATCTTGTAAATAGTATACATTTTCTCATTTCAAAGTTCTAAACCAGATATTTACATACATTTGAGTAGTATTACTTAGTTTTTAATATACGTATATATGTGAAATGCATTCATTACCTTGGAGTATTTTTCACTCCTTTCATTTAAATATTCCCTATATTCTTGAAAATGTAAGGCAGGTTTCTGAACTTCCAAGGTGTAAATATGAAATGGTGTAAACCAAAATAAAAGAGCAACACACATGTACACAGAAAGTAAAATATTATCTGAGAATTCAATTACAGCACATGAAGGTATAGATAATTTTTTATCCAAATTTAACAATAACTAGAATCAAGATTTTGGTATAACAGAAATTCACTTTGAAGATCAAATGTTTGCACATTTAACATAATTAGGTTTGATGAAAAATTCATGGTTCTATAAAAAGATACAATTTATTAAATTACAGACACAATTAAGCCTGTTTTAATCTGTACTATTACTGTTTTAAGCAGAAACACACGAGAGAACTAATGACCCTTTATAAAGACAGATAAATGCAAGGTTAATGTAAAATAAATTATTACAGAAGATTAACTAATGTTCTCTCCTGAAAAGAGAAAAATATATTAAGATTAGGTGATTCTATTTTTATTACTCTATATAAAAATTGGAAATTATAAGTTATTGTCACCAAAAAAATATAAATGATAATGCAATAGTAATTTTTTTTACATCAGAAATGTGTGTTAGACTTCTCTTTAATAAGTTAGATTAATTTTTTTTCTTTAATATCACAACACAAGTCAAATAATATTAAAAAGAGTAAACAATCAAACAATCAATGGTTGATGGAAACATTTGTTAACTGTAGTTTTATTCAAAATTATTTTTATTTACATGCATTCTTTTGAACCAGTTCTTGCTTTTATGGGATTTAGAAGTAAGTGTAAACCACAACATTAATTAAACTTTTTAAGAGATAACTGACTCGACTTCTAATGTCATTACAGAGCTATGCTTGCATTTTGTGGTAGGCCTCATAATTTGACATGTTTACCTAATTCAGAAAGATGCTAAACTCAGACTTATTTAATACTGATCAAGTAGTTTGAGTTCAAAAAAGAACTTAGAATAACTATAGAAATTTTATTTAAAGTTCCTTCTTTAGAAAACCATACATAAAATATTGAAATTATAAGTTAATCCAAGTTTTTTTTTTAAAAAAGAATATTTTCTTTCTAGAAATAAAGACCAATGCATTAAAATACAGATTGTGTATTTAAATTAGTTTTCATAAACTGAAATTTTATTATGAATAATTTAGTTTAAAACTGCTTTTAGTTATACCATTTGAAATTTCAAATGATACTTAAGCTTCTCTACCTTGTCAAGGTAGCAGCCACAGAGAAGTGAATACAGTTGGATCTCTCTACAAAGGGGTATCTTTAGGATAGAGAACAAAATCAACTTCTGAAAAAATATATTGTAGTTTTTGTTTGTAAATCACTTGCAATATTTAGAATTAAACATGACTGAACTTTATTATGTCAACTATTTTAATGGGGAAGTGATAGCAAATAAGATAAGAGTTTATTCAGTTAAGAATTTTTTACTTTAAGTTGTTTCAATATTATTACTATTGAGACTTTAAATTTATGCATATAACCAGGTTATTTTTTACAGTTACCCATTTGCAAAAATTCAAATGTATTCTTTTTTTTATTTATTTAAATCAACTATTATAAGTACATTGTTAATCTGGAGTTTTCACAACATGTGGATCTAAAACCTACAGTAAAAATGAACATATATATTGCACATTACATACTAGCCAGGAATTTGTTGTTGTTGTGGCTAATGCCACCTGTCTGACGTAGTCAGAACGAGGCCCACGAAATTCATCGTGGCAAGGGCAAGAGGTACGCCTGTCGTTCGCCTTGAGCACCATACAGGTGACAGTGCGATTTAAGCTCAGTGAAACTTCCCCGAAGGGACGATAGATGGCGACTCGACCTCTATCTCCACCTCCACAATTTCTGCAAGTGAACTGAAGGGGAGGGAAATATTCTCCAGTTCCTGCGCTAGTGAATAAGCCCACAAGACTACGGACCCACTGATTTAACGAGCACGTACTCCGTGTGCACTCGGAGGGTATTTGGTGACATCGAGCATCGAACCCAGACCTTCCGGTCTGGAGTCCGATGCTCTAACCACTAGGCTACCCACGGCCTAAGCCAGGAATTTAAATATATAGACTTAAAACTTTTTAAATTTAAATATATAGACTTAAAACTTTTTAAATGCCTTCTTGTGAATCAGGAACTCTATATTGGAATGACCTAAAACTGCCTATAATAAAAAGGAACATACATGTATTGCACATATGCTTAAATCGTAAGGAATTATTAAACACCTTCTAGTTAATCAGCATTGCACTATGATCTAAAAACACCTACAGTAGAAAATTTCATATATTGCATATGGATACTTGAAAATTCTAAAATTATTATTAGATTAACACCTCTTTTAATTTCCAGTCATTTTATCTGAAATTAATAATGTTAAAACCAAAAATTAATTTTTATACAGATTTTGCTGTCAAAACCAGACTTGTTGATACACTTTGACATTCTTCTTGGGTAGGTTTTCTCAATGTAGTTGAAGTTTTCTGAGAAGTCTTCTTTTTTGTTGAAGCATCTCTCTGTGTCTTTATCTTTTTATTTGGCGGCTCCATATTCAAAGATCTTGATACAATTTCTTGATTAGCTTCAGGGAATAAATGCGATGAATCGACATTATTTTTTAAAAAAGTTAAAATGTTATCATATTGTTCTGGGGATACTTTATTTAATAATTGCATGCCTCCTTTCAGGAATTCTTCCTTGGAAATTTCTGCCCGTGTAGATGTGGCCCTCAAATTATCCACATGTGCTTCTTTTTCCAACCCCCCCCCCCTTTTCGATCTTCACAAATAATCATTTCTTCATCTGTTACATGTGAATCTAAAGATGGTCTTTCCTCTAATATGGTACTATTGATTTTATTCAAACTTTTGCTGCAAATAAAATGAATATGTTTGCACATATTCCACTGAACTGCATTATCAATGCATGTTGTAACGTCGTGAGTAGCTATCCATCAATAAACAAATCTTTACAGCTTAATATACAAATAAAAGCAAACTTTATTTGCTAACAATTTGTAAATGAAGTAATATAAATCCAGATTAAATGCCAAGCCTGTGTGGTCAGTTCATATACTCATGCTCAACGCCACCGGCGTTCATCGTCTTTTTCACTTTCTCTCGGGGATTTTTTCTTTTCTCCGGTCTTTTTCTCTTTCTCTCTCTCTCCGGGTCTCTTTTCTCTTTCTCTCTCCAGGTTTTTTTTCCGGTCTTTTCTTCGTGTCCTCAAAAACAACCCTTTTTAAACCACAGGGGTGTGTTCACAACACGCCCCTCGCTCCTTCTTATTCGCAGGACCAAAGTCTCTCTTGACCCCCTCCTTCTTCCTATTGGCGCATAACACGCCAAAACACACCCAAGCTGTCTGGTCCAAGGCGCCATAGTTCCTTGTCCACAGCTGGACACACTGGCCCATCACGCCACCTGTTTCCAGTATTCCCTTTCATACAACACTAGAAAAAGACAACATGGTTATTTTTAAGATAGGCTTCGCCTATTGTCAATGGGGCGCCGAACTCTTAAGTCTATTATGCCGACCCGTCTGCAAACTCCACTCCCTGAGTTCAGACAATAAACAATGGCCCCATGGCCACGTGCACCGGTCATTCCACAGCTGGTTGATCGTAAAACATTCAGGGACAATCGATGGGTGAGGCACTTGTCCTTGACCAGCTGGTAAAACCATCAAACCTATTGTGAATCGGAAGATGGGAATTTACTCCCATCGAAGATGTCACAACTCCTCCCCCCTAAAAAAGGTCCATTTCACGGGACTGCTCTGGTCCTAGTTGGATTCAGTCCTTAGAAATCACACGCATAAAGATCGTCCCATCAATGAGATTGATCACGGCAGCAATCCCGGTATTAAACACAATCAAAAAATAACATAATACATGAATCAAATTTAAAAAAAAAATGTACACTTCACACAATTAGATCTTATTATCCGAATCTGGGATTCTTTTTCTCAAAGTTACATTTCACCTTTAAATTATAATTTTTAAACAAAATGCGTCAAATGCCAATCTCTTACTAACCATCTACACTTAATCGCGCATGACTACAGAAGTAAACATCTGTTGGCCTACGGTTGACTAAGAGACATCAGAGATTTTCACTAACATCTATTTTCTTCCACAATGTACACAGATACACTCACACACATACAATTAAAACAGTAATTTACATATATATAATAATTAATAGAAAAATCCACAAACTACTTATTCCAATCTACTTATTCCAACGTTGTTTCCATCGATTTTAAATAAACAAAATAAACATTTATAAATTCCAAGCTTTGCAAAAAACATAAAAACCAAATTTTTAAATTAAGAAGTTTAAACTAAGACCTTTTAAATTCAATTAAATTATGGCTATCAGCAATCATTATCACAACCATCATAACAGGTTATTCACAAGTCATGGTATTGTCTTCCATTACGTTAGTTATTGAGTAAACACTTTAATTGGGAATATAATTAACAAGCCTCAGTAGCTCATGCAATGAATTTCACTATATCTACATTACGTCAACACGGAATAAACTGACCCCTGTCTCTAATTTACCTTTAGTCGGTCCGACTTCCGACCCAACCCTACTCGACCATTTTAACACAAAGTCTATTTTCTTCACACGGTTTTTCCAAGTTTCCCTCAGAATGTCTATATCGACCATTCGCGGTACTTCAATCGGCTCTAACAACCTCAAAATCCGAGTCGTTAAATTATATTCATCATAAGCACAAAGAAACTTAAACCTCGATTTTGTAATAATGCACATGCCAACTGGCATAACGCATGGGGTGTGCTTCGGATAATTCATCAGTAGTGAACGACGAAAATACCATTTCCATAAATCAATACAGTCACCCACGATGCCGCGTTGATCTTTTCTACCAAACTTCCCCTTCTTAAAAAAAAAAATAAATCTCGGCTCGCGTCACCTGGTTCAAATTCCCATACTTTATACATTTGATACGCGGGTACGGGTATCGGTTCACTCTCCCTAACCAAACAACGGGCAGAGTACGGTTTGACTCCCCATCCCGTTCACACCTAAATCTAAAAGATACTCTGTATCCTCTCGTAGTGAATTAATTAACATCTGGGATGAACAACAAGTTTTAATTCTAACTGGCTTTCCCGTAACCAAATTAGTATCCTTCTGTCTTAAAACAATCGTCCCAGGATCTGGGAAAACACGTCCTTATTTTTAGTAATGACTTGTTTTAATTCGTCGATCTCAGAGGGGGATAGTTTAAGTTGCAGTTGACTTTCCCGCAATATTTCGTGATAGTCAAACTTCGTGCATTGTTTATCTGGATAAGGAATTTCCGCATCTCCCTCTATGTCATCCGAGACCTCTTCTACAACCAGGCTTACCAGCTCGGGTCTCCCATGATACGGTTTTAGTAAGTTTACGTGATAGATAGTACTACGGTCCCTTCTTCCTGGTAGATCTATCACATAATTTGTATCCGAAATTCTACTAAGTACCTTTCCCGGCCCTATCCAATTTACCTCAAGTTTATTTTGTTTAGAGGTAACTAACACCCCATTACCAGATCCCCTTCCACAAATTTCCGTTCCACGACATCGCGATCGTACCACGTTTTCCTTTTAAGTTGGCATTCTTTCATCCTAGTGATCGCAATATCTTGGCAACGTTTGAGTCTATTATTTAACTGCAATATATATTCCACTACCGATTGACTCGTGTTTCCCTCCTCCATCCATTTCTCGTAAACTAACGTTTGGGGTGTTCTCAAATTCTTTCCCATGACCAACTCGGTGGGACTGAAACCTGTACTCTCGTGCGCAACCGTTCTGAGAGAGAATAATGCCAAAGGAAGAACCCCCTCCCAATCTTCTCCCGATTCCACGCACAAAGCCTTAATTACGCGCTTGATGGTTCTATGCACTCGCTCCACTGCATTGCTTTGGGGGTGGCTGACTGATGACCTCGTCACTTTGATGCCGAACTTATTGAAAAAGGTGGTGGTCAATTCACTAGTGAAAGAAGTCCCCAGGTCGGATTGTATTTCGCGTGGGAATCTATCCTAGAAAAGATACTCAAGAGGGCGTCTATTACGTTCGGGGAAGTAATACTCTCCACCGGTATAGCTTCCGGGTACTTAGAGGCTACACAAATTGACGTAATCAGATATCTGTTTTGCTTTGTTGAGACAGGGAGAGGTCCCACAGCATCTATATTGATTTTTAGAGAATACCTCCGAAATAATCGGCACTAATTTCAGGGGGTGCTTTCGCCTTATCTCTCGGTTTCCCTACTCGTTGACACGAATCGCAAGTTTTGACGAACTCCTCCACGTCTCTATACACGTTCGGCCAAAAAAATGCCTTAGAATTCTATCTTTGGTTTTCGTCACCCCCAGATGCCCCCTATTTCGTCATGGCTAAGTTTGTTAATGTCGAGTCTAAACTTTATGGGTACGCATAGCTGTCTGACCTCCTCCCCTCGCTTAGTTTTCGCGACTCTAACTAATTTCCCCCTGATGACCCTAAATTCTTTGTCTATTCCTGTTTGGGCCTTATCCCATAATGGTTTTAGATCGGGGCATTTTCTTTGTTCCTCTTTAAATTCAACACCATTCACTTTCGCCAAACTCTTTCCCCCTTCTCCTTCAAAAGCGGGAATGATAAAGCCATCGTCTTCCCCTCCCTCGGACGGGGGAATCCGTCAGTTCAAACTCCGCTTCGTTCGCCTCTTTTTCTTTCTCGGGGGAAAATCTGTTTTGTTTACTTCTAGTCACCACTGCGTTAACCAAGTGCACCCCCTGTTCGTCTGACTCCAGCAGTTCAGCTGTTCGGTTTCCCAATAAATATAGATCATTGTCACTACTATCCTGTTTTATTGCAGCCTTGGTATAAAACTCTCTTTTCTTCGTTTTGATTTTAATTTTAGCCAGAGGCAAACAGTGGCAAATCTCATCTAACGGGCTTTTCAACCAAACGTATTCACCTAGGAGGTCAACTTCATTAATCCAGCTCCGCGAACAGACGTCTATGGATGACCCCGAATCTCTTAGACATACGCGATCAATGCCATTTATTTGCATGTTCATTTTGAATTTTTTAAATGGGTCGTAATTCCCGGTATCTAAAGTTAAATTAGCTACCGTTTCGAAATTATTTTTCCTTAATCTAGGGCACACTGGCTTTATGTGCCCTGTCTCATTGCAGTAGTAGCATATTATGGGCTTCCTCTTCTCAAATTGATTATCCCCCGCCCTGGGGCACTCCCTCCTAATTTGAGAACTCCCTGGCTTACCTCATGCTTATAAGGATCCCTGTTCAAGGGCCCGATATTTTTACCCTTACCACTAAAATGCGCAGATTTATTTTTACTTTCGAGAGGCTGTTTATCAAAGGTTCTACGCTCCCAGGTTTTCGTCGGACCTGTTTTTTTGCACTCTTCTAATCGCCTCAAAATGGTCCAATTTCTCAGCTAAACTTTTAGCCTCCTTGAAACCATCCCACGAATCTAGAAAATGGTCTACTAATTCACTTGGTGCTCTTTTTTTTTTTTTTTATTTGTTCGGTCACTAGTAGCTCTTTTAATGCGGCGAAATCACCCACTTTCATCCCCGCTAGCCAGTTGTCCAGGTAGGACCTTAATTCGAATACTAAATCCGCCCACATGGCTCCAGGTCTGCGTTGATGCGACTCAAATCTATCTCTAAGGGCTATCGGCGTGAGTTGGAACCGGGCCAAGAGTAGATTTTTATGTGGGGGTAATCGTCGCTTTTCTCTAAAGGTTCTTTCGCTACTATCTCCGCAATTTCTATGGGAAGTAAAGGAATGAGTTGGGAGACCCATCTATCCTCAGCCACTTTTTCTTTTATCGCCTGCCTTTCAAATATTTCAAAAAATAAATTAATGTCTGCATTTTTTGCATCAAATTTAGGCACCAAGTCTTTTAAATTAACACGTCTATTTACCCCTTGCCCTTCTAAAACGGCAGACGATAGACTAACCGTCTCAGTGGCGTTAGACAATCTTAACCGCTCCAACTCATATTCTCTAGTCTCCTGCCTTTCCTTCAATTCCCTAGCCTCCTGCCTTTCCTTCAATTCCCTAGCCTCCTGCCTTTCCTTCAAGATACCCTCCAACAAACTTTTAACCGATTCTTCGTTATAGTCTTCACTCTGACAAATTCTCTTCTTAAATTCTATCTTGGGTAAAGTAATATCAATTTCTACCCTTAATTCCTTCGCAACCTCTAACAATACGTCTTTTCTTTCTCTTAAGAGAAACGCCATAATGCACTAATACACACAAAATCAAATCTCAATTGTCTCTAAAACAAATCAAATATCCAACATAAACCAACACTACACTATACACCGTTGTACTCCACAAACTTATACAACTACCAAACGTAACTAACCGTACACTAAACCTAGACTTTAATTATACTTCACAAAATTATACTCATAACTAGCATAACTAACAGTACCCTAGACTGAGACTTAATTATATTTCACAAAATAATAAAAATACTCAGAGTAACGTGACAATACACTACGCAAAAACTGTGCTAACGAAGCAAATATACTACTGTATACTACGACCTAACTCAATAAACAAACATACATACAAACATAGCAAATCAATACACTGCAAACAAACTTAATAATTTCTGTAGTCTCTCAGTCTATACTTTTAACTTTATCTAGTATTATTTTCCTTACAAAATTTTACATTAACTAAAAATAATGTTTTGCTGCCCCGATACGATACTCAAAGAAAAAGACTGACCTTAACATTGCAGGTGAAAACACTGGAAACCTCTTCCTTATCCTTCTCCGAGAAAAAAACGGAAGGCAGGCACTTCGCGGGCACTCTTCACAAGCAGGAACGGGAGACACTTGCACCCAGCACTTCTCACAGCTGGGAAATCCAGAAATTAGGGGTCATTAAACTCGCTTCATCACAATCGCACACGGCTGACCTTTTTTTTCTTCAATTAAAATAAAGGATTCGGGCATCTGTTTACTTAAATGCCGGATCAACACCGCTGCCACCAATTTCATATATTTATATTAGCTGTAACGCAGTGTTTCTCAAACTGTGGGGCACGCCCCCCTGGGGGGCGCGATAACCTTACGAGGGGGCGCGAGCATATCGAAAATAAAAGATTTAAAAAATTTAATTTACTGGAATGAATTAAAACAAAATGCTGTCAGACATAATAAAAAATGCACTTTTACTCTGATATAATTTATAGGCGCGCGCGCGCGATATTAAGGTATTCGACTACTTGCGGCAACTTTTTTTGAAAAAAATGAAGATATGGGGATTTTTTTGATTTTTAGATTTATTTAGTATATTTTAAGGAAAAATCGTAAAATTGAAATTAGAAAAAAATATTATTATTAAAATGGGAAAAAACTGGTGAAAATGTACAAAAAATTACAATAAACGGGGCCCGCTCTGTACAAAAATGCTTTGAACAAATTTTCAATTTTTCCGTTTTAATGTGTTACTTCGTTATTCATGTTTGAAATGACCTTCAGGATAATAGATAGTTTAATTTTTACAAAAACTAGAGCACTCTATCTTAGTGACTATATGAAATTGCTTAAAAAAACAGTGATTATATTCACATAAAGGACTGTAAATTATGAAATAAAACAGTTATTGATAAATATGAAGATCAAAACTCTTCTACTGTTATACGAAACATTCACAAAAAATTTCAGCAAATTATATTCAAAACTTTTTGAGCAACCGCTGTCCCCGTTTGAGTTTTTCGAAAAAAACACATTTCGAGTAAAACGCATTTTAAAGTTTGACATCTTGTGTAAAATTATGGTATCTTCTTTTATTAAAACGCTTGTTGTTTTCGTTCTAGTGAATGGACATTAAAAAGCTTGGTATTTTTATCAAGCTAATAAGATGGTCTATAAAATAAAATCATAAAAAAAAATGTCAATATTTGAAAAAAATCATGATTTGGGGGTTGTCGGATACCATAAGTCATCAAAAATAAAAACTTCTTCAATACCTAATTAGCTATCTTTGATCCTATAACCAAACAAAAAAATTTTATTTGATTTGCTGTAATCCCATGATGAGAGATTTTTTATTAAGCTACCTTTTTAATCCTAACATACTACTCTTTCAGAGAAAAAACAGATCCCGGACCCAGAATCGAAAAAATTTAGGAACATAAAAAAATCATCACTGTCGTTATTTTTGAAATACTGCACATTATAGCTGTAATCTGTTTGACCTTCTAAGTTATTGGTACAGTTAGTCATGACCTCTCTCTTATGTGTTTGTTTCTCATTTAGGGAAGTTGCAAGTGATGTATTTCTCTGTTGGGCTTTTTTCCATGAAAAGAGTTTTATGATATTTGGAAAACCACGGAGAGAGTATATATATATATAAATATATTTAAGAGTATTCTAAAATATATAAAGCAGAACCAAAAACGTTTTACAAAATTTTTTATTAGTAACAGATATATTGTCATAATGAATACACTTTTTACCCGGAAGTGGACACGCGGGACACACAGATTATGAAATCGTTAATTCTGGCAAAACTGTTTATTTGTTACCAAAGAAAAATTGAAAAGTCCTTGAAAGTAGGTAAGTATATTTTCTCATAATTAAATTATTCACTGGAATCACGATTTTTATTGTGTACTATAAAAATAATTATAAAAAAAGGATTAGGGTGACTCACACAATAACCCCGCTGGACCATTAGTATCGAGTGCGTGCCTGTTCCAGGGTTAAAACATGTTGAAGTCTTTTCGCTTTAAATATTAAAAATAATACAATTATTCTTTATCTGAATTTTATATTATTGTTCATTATTCAACATCAATTCTAAATGATAATTCTGTAAGGCTTAAAATTATAGTTCGCTTTAAACTAATTTTACTGTGAGCAATCATTTAAAAAAATCATTTTACATTTTTGTAAACATTGTCGCGCACTTGGCTTTACTCTCCTTACAAAATTCAGCGATTATTTCAATAATGTTTTATTTTTCTTATAAATGAACTCGTGCAAGCGGGTACTTCAGCCGGTGTACTTTTTAATGTATCAGTACTCCATAGTAGTTTATAACTAATTAATTAATACTAAATTAAGAACAAGTTTAATAAGTATTAACAACTTCCATGAGCTTGTCTTACAGAGCAAATTTTTAAAGGAATGCTTATGATTAGAAATTGAGCCACTGAGTTCTTTCTAAAAAGCTGATATCTATATTTTGTCTTCTAAGCAGCCACCGCATTTTGCAATATGTTCAGTTTAAAAATTAGAGAAAGGAAAAATAACATAATAATTATCCTATTATTTTATTTATTTATTTATTACCTAAAAGTAGTATACAAAATTTAATACTTATGTTACTAATTTGTATGGTTTATAATTAAGATCGCCTATTGTAGCTTTAGCGTCAGAGTGCATTATTATTGCATTCAGTACATTATTAATGTATAAGGGGGGCGCGATAAAAATTGGGATCAAAAAGGGGGGCGCCAGTATTGAAAGTTTGAGAAGCACTGCTGTAACGTCGTGAGTAGCTATCCATCAATAAACAAATCTTTACAGCTTAATATACAAATAAAAGCAAACTTTATTTGCTAACAATTTGTAAATGAAGTAATATAAATCCAGATTAAATGCCAAGCCTGTGTGGTCAGTTCATATACTCATGCTCAACGCCATCGGCGTTCATCGTCTTTTTCACTTTCTCTCGGGGATTTTTTCTTTTCTCCGGTCTTTTTCTCTTTCTCTCTCTCTCCGGGTCTCTTTTCTCTTTCTCTCTCCAGGTTTTTTTTCCGGTCTTTTCTTCGTGTCCTCAAAAACAACCCTTTTTAAACCACAGGGGTGTGTTCACAACACGCCCCTCGCTCCTTCTTATTCGCAGGACCAAAGTCTCTCTTGACCCCCTCCTTCTTCCTATTGGCGCATAACACGCCAAAACACACCCAAGCTGTCTGGTCCAAGGCGCCATAGTTCCTTGTCCACAGCTGGACACACTGGCCCATCACGCCACCTGTTTCCAGTATTCCCTTTCATACAACACTAGAAAAAGACAACATGGTTATTTTTAAGATAGGCTTCGCCTATTGTCAATGGGGCGCCGAACTCTTAAGTCTATTATGCCGACCCGTCTGTAAACTCCACTCCCTGAGTTCAGACAATAAACAATGGCCCCATGGCCACGTGCACCGGTCATTCCACAGCTGGTTGATCGTAAAACATTCAGGGACAATCGATGGGTGAGGCACTTGTCCTTGACCAGCTGGTAAAACCATCAAACCTATTGTGAATCGGAAGATGGGAATTTACTCCCATCGAAGATGTCACAATGTACATGTAAAATTATGCAAACAGTGGTTACATTCCCTACACATCAAAGTGCATTCTTTGGAGCACGTAAAATTTCTTTTAACAATATATAAGTCCTTACCTCTTGTGGAGCTAACACTGACCATTCATCTTCATTAGATTCAATGCATAAGCTGGTTAAACTTTGGCCAACTTTATGTCTTTTCCTCAGCTGAGATATTTTTGAAGAAACCTTACCTTTCTCCAAAGAAATAAGTCCATTTCCTCTGTTTCTACTAAAAGACTTCGGACAATCTTGTAAGCTTCAACTTGCATTTCTTTCTTCGTTATCAACCTGGCAATACTACGTCTCCAACTTCTATCTACATGCCATGTACACAACAGTCTTTTCTCAGGAATGCCAAAAACTGTCTTCCATGCATTAAAAAAAGATTCAGAATCATCTGTCATCAAAACTCTCGGAGAAATACAAGTATGTTCCTTAATAGCTGCAAATGCCAGAGTTAACGCTGTAGAATCTTGTCGATTGCTTAAAATGAATGCTGCTGGAAATCCTTCTCTCTTATCATCCAAAACTAATAGTGTCGCTAAATCAAACCCATATGCATTCATTCCATGCGTAAAATCCAAGCATATAGTATCGTTTCCATAAAATTTTAACATATCTTTTTGCGAAGCATTCATAATTACAAGAAGAAAATCTTCAGCTTTCATACCAGGGTATAAAATTTCGTCAAAAATGTTCTGGTCCTTGAAGAGAACTATAGGAGAATCTTCTCTGTTTTTCAGGCCTTCAACCCACTTGTTAACACTTACCACATCATTTGAATCCAAAATACCATCAGAGCTTATATTGTATTCTTCTTTAATATTTTTTATATCTTGCCGTGTTATTAAATGAATTCTTTCTAGTTTCTGATTAATAGAATTTCTAATATCATCCAAGATAGCTTCGACAGGGATTTTATTTTCTAGTTTTTTCGCTATATCTTCTTTTTCTTCTCTAGTTATTTTCATCCGTCCCAAATCTATCCCATGTCCTACATGGGTTTTTGTGAATTCCACAGTCACTTTGCTTTCAATGTCTTCATATACTTTCATCTTTGAAGGGCATTTTCCATTAATCTTGTTGCTACCAGCTATTTTCATATTTCTCTTCATATCACCCCTTGCATTATAAAAACCATTGCGATGACAGTAAAAGTAGGTCATTTTTCCACCAGTTTTCCCTGATTTACTTCCAGTATTCTTCACATACAAGGAACTAGTTTGCTTTTCAATGCTTTCTTTCCACAACTTGAAATCTTGAAAAGTGTCAAATGTACGGGTATCCTTTTCTATTGTAATATTATGTACCAAATCAATGTGATCCTCCAAGGCCTTTTTAGAAATGAGTTCTACATTGCAAAGAATACATCTTACCTGTTTAATTGTACTTATTTTATTATGAATCAATTTTGCATGTCGATTTAAGTTCGAAACTGTAGAGAAGGTCTTATCTCATTCAACACATTTAAAGCTATCCATTACTGAAAATTTTACAAGTAATATATATTTTTAAAAAAATAAAGAACAATAGATAATGAAAACACACAAATTTATGTAGTAAGTATTCTCGATACCCATAAAGAATTCCTTCACCTATTCTTTGATACTGAAAAAAAGATAAAATAGAATTATTATTAGAATGGATTAAATTTTCTTGATTGAAATATTACTGCATGTTTAAAACTAAAATCTATCTGAATTCATCCATATCCCTAAACAAAACGTGGTTTTTATTTTACAAAAAAAAAATTATTCATTATTCTGCAAAAAGCAATACGGAATTAATTTTTTAAACAATGTTGATGTAAAATAATAATCGTTAAATAATGAAAAACAAATTACTTACCGCTAACCAAAGAAAATTTGCTTTTCAAATAAAAAATGGACACACTACTGACCTGAAATACAAAATTATTATTACTCTGGATTGTATCTCCTTGATAGTAGATTGCTACATGTTTGACACTAAATTCAATTAGTTCCTGTTGAAATACATATTGAATTGCTTTCGATTTGCAGAAGAAAATAAATCAATCTGAATTCATCCATAAGTTCTAAGAAAATACGCGGGTTTTTTTTATTTAAATTATTCATTAATATTTTGTAAAAACCAATATGAAATTAGTTTTTAAAACAATGTTGATGTTCATTAATAATCGTTAAATAATGAAAAATTACTTACAGCTAAATACAAAGAAAATATCCTTTTTAAAAAATAAAATGACACACGGACACACTCGCTATGCTAAACTGGAAACAATTTACAAAATTTTTCCCTTTTGGTAACGAAGGAAATTTTCCCTTTCCCTCACGATGCCAGCGCCCCCTGGTGATTTAGGTTATTTTTAACATTAAGATTTTACTTTCCCTATGGGCTTCGGTAAGAGAGGGATATATAAGGAATGGTGGCAAAGAAGTAAAATTGTTCACAATCGCTTTAACAGCCTTTCAGTGCAATAACCGCATAGTTATGGCACAAAGGAAGCATTTGGATGATTTTTTACGTGGTAGAATTATTGGACGACTGGAATGTGGACGTACCCAGCTGGAAGTACCAGAGAAACTTGGAATCGTCCAGAGTGTCATCTCCAGGTTTGGGCAACAATTCCAAGATGATGGTAATGTGAGTAGATGTTACAGCACAGGTCGCCCCCAATTTACAACGCCGAATGAGGACCGGTATATTTGGCAGTTACTGCCAAAAGAAACAGACGGAGCACAGTATCAAGGTTGACCGTGTACAGACGCTTAGGGCACATTGGTCTATATGCTCGTAGGACGGTCAGATGTGTTCCACTTTCCGCAACTCACTGTCACCTGCGATTAACCTGGAGTATAGAGCATGCATTGTGGACACCACAACATTGGTCTTGTGTGATGTTTTCCGACGAGTCCAGGTTTAGTTTGCGGTCTGATTCTCCCCGGACTTTAATATGGAGAGCACCAGGTACCCATTACCACCAAGAGAGCACCAAGATATTGAAATCAGAAAAGAATAGTTTCTCGAGTCACAACAGCAGGACTAAAAAGTGAGTTCCAATATCCTGAAGATATTAGTCTCAAGAAACAAATTTTAGAAATGGGAGGGATGAATCTTGTGCTTCAATGAGGAGTTTTCAACGTTTGGCATTAATCTTGTCAAGTTTAATCCTAAATCTCTCCTCCATTAGTAGTCTTTTTTTCTTGCTTTTTTGGAAATGGGTAATGGCACTGAAACTCCTTCTCACTAGGAAAAAGAATTAAAAACTTTCCCATAATACTCCATAATTCGGGATGGGATAATAGCATATGTCGTTCCATATCCAACAAAAAATAACTAATTCAGGATAAATTGGAGGTATGTCTGTTTAAAACCAAATTAGTTCATTAATACCCATTTACAAACTTTACTTTAAGATCTTCGTTACTGCCTGCTCCGATGAGTTCCTCTAGTAATATGACTTTTTTTTCTATGTGACCACACACATATATGAATTCATTACTTGCGCTATGGTAATTACCATAGTCAAAGTACACTGAAACCTAGTTTCAAAATCTGAATAAAAGGCATTTAAATATTGAACACGGGTTTAAACATAATTTTCCTGTTAGATTGTCTGTGGCCAATTGAGAAACTAGGAATATTCATGGCGTACAATATTATGCTGATTTAGTTTAATTCTGGCAAGAAACGCTGAAATGATGGTCCTTGTTTTAGTAAAATTTATGCTGTCACCTTGTAGCTGCAAATTAACCTCATTAAATTTAATAAATAAATCTGTAAAAAAAAGGTAAAATCTGGTTTTCATTTGACTAAATTTTCTTTTAAAATTAAAGTCACGATCTTGTTTAATGAGAGCCATTATCGTGTGTAGACCCTCATGGGCACCTCCCGAAATTATTTTTCGTTTACGTGCCCCCCTGGCAGGTACTCTTAGAGCCCTGGGAGTTGATATAGACCACTTTTGGAATCACTGTGTTAGAATTCTAGGAGATTTTCCTGTAAAAAAATTTTGCTACTTACGTAGTATTGCAACAATCGCCAACTCTATTAATAACGCGCAAGTTGGCCAGCCCAATTTCCTATGTGTCGTACGTGCTGAATTGGCTTCCATGTGCTTCATTTTATATAATGTCACCAATAGGTTGTGATAATACACACATACTCAATTTTTTTATATGATTTTAACAAATTTTGGCTACCTTTCCTCACAGAAAATAATGGTAGTCTTTCTAATTTGGTTACTCTATTCAATAGAAGTACTGTGAATCCTTTTTATAAAATTTCTAAAGTGAAGTAGTTAATTGCTACCTCTACTATTGCCTACAAAACATGCAATTTGTCAAAATCTTTTCATTTGATGAATTCATTAACAATGTCCATACTTAAGTAGTTTCATAATATAGTAGTGGTTTTTCTTTACAGGTATAATTAAATATTGTTTGTGTGCTTCTATTTAATTTTTATTTTTCCTGATTTATTTATTAATTGTGTGAATTATCTTAAAGTCCATAATGTTTCTTTTTAATGATTGATATGTAGAAAGTTTAAAGTTAAAACCTATTTCTATTTTCATGCTTTGTTGAGGATCAATGAGAAATTCCTTGTGTTTGAATTTTATCTCCCACTTATAGAAAATATGGAAGGGTATTTCTCCCATGTTTTCTAGCATTTTAAAATGGCAAAATTTTATACCACACAATTTTCCTTTGGTGACAAAAAAAATCACCAAGAATTTTGCTGACTTATGGGACAAATCTTCATTATAAAGAAGCCCTGCACATTTACAAATTCTTGTTGGTAGTTTTGTTGGAAAAGAATTTGCAAATGTTTTTTGAAAAAAGTATGCAAGATCCTTATAAAGCATTATATCATAGGCCTTAAACAGATATTATGCATTTTATGACTAAACTGTTATGTCTGAGTATTTGAAAGTTGTGTCTAACTATGAATTCGCAAAATCAATTTCTTACGTTTGACTGTACTTAATACAAAATATATTTCCTGAGATATTTTTATGATGTGGAAGGAGATTGCCCAAAGAGTTATGAAGGTAATTAACTGAAAGTTTTTGTGTATATGTGCTGTATAATAGGTCTCTGCTAAGCCTCAACTTAAATTTATCACTCAAAGCATTACAAAATTTTCAGTCACTTATGTTTATATAACAACTATTTTTTAAAACAATTTCATGAAATGACTGAGATAAAATGTTTTATTTTTTGTAAAAATAGAAATATCTCTAAAATTTTAGGTCATGGCAAATATTTCATTTTTTTTCTAATATTTATTTGTAGAAAAAAAATCACATCGATATTAGAAATTTCTTCATTAACTTTCTTTAGAAAAAAAGTTTTGTTTATGTTTTCTCTTTATGTAAATTTGGTATAAGTTCAATATAAATATTTTTTTCTTTTGAAGAAATGTGTTGTACATAGTCAACTAGATTAATAACATCCCCTTTTGTCAAGGAAAATAGCGTAACAAGGAGGGAGCTTCAGCGAAGATCCAAATCCCACCCACAAAGCAACATATTTTTAGCATTAAGCGTAAACATTCTATCATTGATTTTGTCGGTGCTAGTTTGATAATGTGGGGCATGCGCCAAGTTGTTTATGTGTGCCAAGATGTGCGATAACATTACATTATGATTACCTTGATATTTTTATCGTCTGGTGATGTGGTTGCCATGGGGATAACGTATATTAGAAATAACTTATTGGTTTTTTCCCACGGTAAGCCTATTAATTTCGAATGATTTTAATTCAATGTCTTTAAAAATCTAACCAATTTCAGTTTGATTCTTCTATTATTTCCGTCTTTTGTTTTATTTTGTGCTATTTTTGAATACGGATACTTCTAATATAGGTTAGTACTAAAATATTTTTTAAAAAGAATGAGTGTTGTGCTTTTAATTATCGCTATAAATCGTTTATTTTTGCTTTATTTTACATTTTAAAAATGCTTTTTTTTAATGTTCCTTGTTCAATGAAATTCGTTTTTAAATGCAGCTTTTAAAATATTGCAAGTTTTCAGTACTTTGTAATTGATATTCATTATTAATTTTAAAAATATTATGTAATTATTTTATTAATAATGTAATATAAAAATGCAATTAATACTATATGTAATAATCATATAATATTCGTTATTTATAATTGTTTTTTCAATTCCTACTATTGGGTCACACTCTCTATATATTTGTTTATTTATTTATATATCTTGGTGGAATTTTCAATCGTTATAATAGAATACATTTTAAAGCACTCAATTAAGCTGAACTTTTATATACATGATTGTTTTGGATGAAATAGTTATTTAATTATAATTAATAAAAATTAATTTTGACTAAAACTAATTTTTTAAAGAATTACAAATACAGCCACGTTGGTGACTTAGTGACCCTTTTGGCGACTTGTGTCAAAACTTGAAAAGTGTTTTGCCTCACGTTCTGTGTTGTGATTCTGTCATATGTATTTACATATTTATATTAATTGTAACTATTTAGTAAAAAGTAGCTAAAATAAAAAAAAATTATTACTTGTTTTATATTTATTTATAAGTATTGTTACGTATGTTGTTTATTTATAATTATTATGTTATTTTTTTATAATTATTATTTTGCTATTTATATTTATAATTATTATTATGTTATTTTTTCATAGTTATTATTTTGCTATTTATATTTATAATTATTATGTAATAAGAGTATTCTTATGCATTATTTTATTACAATACAACGATTATTCTTTTTTATAATTACTATTAAATTATGTTATAAGATTATTATTATTTACTGCATAGTATTATTAGTACATTAACTTTTTATTATATTATATTGTTATTCATTATGTATTGATTGATCTAGGTTATTCTCAATCTCTTCCGGTATTCTTCTTTTGTAATATATTTCAATGTATTTATAAATAATTTTCTAAAATGATCTTCCTGGCAATTTGATACCGGAAAGCATGCATTTTACATTATTTTCCATTGCGAATTATAAATGGATGCGGTCCTGTTAGGTTCCATTCCAGCAACCGCTGCTTCGCGCAATGCCCCGGATTATCAAACTAGTTGCCCATAAGTATTTTAAAGATTTTAGCTTTTCCTTCCATAAGCAATTTATAACTATTGGCTGTGTATCATAGCTTTTGGAGATGTCAATTCATTTGACGAATTGGTGGAGAGTAGTTTTAAAGTTCTTGTATTTAATTTTTTTTCATGATTAATGTTTAAATTATTATATTACTGATTTAAAAATTTATTTTATGTCTATTTTTTAATCCACTTTTTTTACGATTAATATTTAAAAACTCCCAAGAATAAAATATTTTTTTTATAAATACTTTTCATGATAAAAATCTTTGTGATGCGTGGAAATTAAATCTATTTCCATTTTCATGCATTGCTAAGAATTTGCCTTTGAATTTTATCTTCCACTTAAAAAAGAGGACTCCTTTCTTTTTTAACACTTTGAAGATGAGATTTTTTTTATCTGTAATGTATTCTCTACTGAAATTAAAAATAAACTAGAAATTTTGTTTAAATTTTTAATATCAACTTATATATTACCATATTGTAAATGTATCATATTATATATTTTGTTCAAATTTTTTTAAACCTTTGTATTTTCTGTTGTTGTTTTTCAAGTCATTGAAGATTTAAAAGTTACTTTGAGTTCATTTCCTCTTTAATTTAGATTTCAATATATTTAAATTCACTTATATGATATTTGATTGGCTTAAGTAAACTGAACGGGAATACAGTGTTGGATTTAAGGATTTCTCTCTTCCAAACTGCACAAGTTCAATAAAATGAATCTTTTCTTTTTTTTGCATAAGAATTAGAAGTGAGTAAATTAGTTCAATTTATCTTTATATTTCTCCTATAACTAGGAAATATTCTATTCAAGTCAATTTGTTTTTAGTGTCAGAGGTTAAAGTGTCTAAATGCTGTGATACATAAAACTGCCGTGAAGATAAAAAAAACTTTAAAATTTAAAAAAATATTTTAATGCTATGAAAAAAGTATTAGAAATCATTAGATTTGCATTTAATTAAGTAAGAAACATTTAGTTCTAAACAGCATTATACAGATTTTTAATTTTGCTTCAATATTAACAGAAACAAGTGCCTTCCTTTGAAGTTTCCTCCACAGTGACCTCTCATTCACCTTCGTTCTCCAAGTTTTCTCATTTATAACATTAAAGTCTGAGTCTGAGTCTGTCCATCTCAGCCATGGTCTTCCATTCTTGCGAATCCCAGAGACTTTGAACTGTAGTATCTTTTTGACAACATTATTATCTGGCATTCAAATTGTATGTGCCATTTAATTCATTCAATTTATTTTTATGCATTTAATAACGTCTGGTAGTTAATAAATTCTATATCGGGGATGACAAACCATTGTAATGGTACACGACTCAATATTTTTCGCACGCCAGTGATCTAAATGGTTTGCATTTTATTTCAAAATAACCCAAGTTTTCTATGAAGTACTACTAACAAACGCGAATGATAGGTCGAGGTACAGTGGGAAGAACACTCGTTTGTTATTTCCTTGCCTTAGTTACGTCGTGGATTGCAATTGCTTATGATGCAAAGTTCGTCTATGCATAGCATAGTCAATTTCATTAACATAACTGTATTTTAAATTATTTGTTACATTTTTGATTTTGAAGTGTTATTTAACATAGCTAGTTCAGCAAAAGAATAAAAAGTGCAAGATAGTAAGTGTAACAAAGAATTTCAAATTTGGTGAATCTAGAAATATATTATTAGTAAAGGTGACAAACCAGTATATATTTTATGTTCTGAAATAGTGGCATGCAGAACAAAAAAAAAACCTCTGTAAAACGGCATTTTGAAACAAATCGCAAAATACTCTTGTCAAAAAAGTGAACCACAGGAAAAATAATTGATTGCTTAAAAATCGATTGTAGATGACTCAAATTGAGGATGCATTCTACTAAAAGCAATATCTTACAATTCTAATATAAGTTCTTTGTCATTCAATCTGGAAAAACAGAATATACACTAATGTTGCTTTAATGTTACTTTTTTAAGTTACACATATAACTAAAACATTTACAACTATACAGTGCAAAGGGTGTTTTATCGTAGTGAATAGAGTTTTGAGCTCTTAGTATTTAGTTTTATTATTTTTCCAATGATCACAAGTCAAAATTATTTGATGGCATGTCTGTACCTCATTAAACACTTTAGAAAGAAAAATAGCACGTCAATTCCTAAAGGTTCGCCATCCCTGTTCAGTATAATTCAAAATTGAGTCTTTTCCAGCTATTGTTTTCATTTACACCTCCAAGTATACTTAGAAGTATTTTTCTAATTGATTGGAAAATATGCTTCTGTTTTATTTTCTGGTACTGTAGCAATATTCAAATCCATTAGCAGTAAAATTTGATGTAAATTAAGTAGTATTTTACCTAATAACACAGAATTTAGAATAGTAGAAAAAATATAAACTTATGTGCAAGTAATTTGAATATTGTTTAGTACGAGAAAAATAATTCCATTAGCTTTTAAAATTTTCTTTTATTTCCTCAAGAAGGTAAAATTAGAATTTCATACATTTTTCTTTTTTAATCAATGAGTACGCATTTTAAAATGATTTCGTCGAGAAGGAAAAACAAAATTAGGTTATCCTTAGCACACTTGTGGTTTTTGTAATTCAATAATATGAGGGGCCTATTAAATTTTTCCATAAAGAATGAGGGATTATTTTTGCTTTTCAGAATACATCAATGGACATTCGCTACAACAAACATCAGTCAGTCTTTTTCTCCAGTTTTGCACATTTTCCATCGAAATGTAGTACCTGCTTCCTTAAATAATTGAATTAAATCATTTGCAGCTTTCAAAATTTCAATGCTGGCCATAATCCTATGTCATCTTCTCCAAATGTTTGCGTATTGATTTCTTGTTCAAGTAATGTGGGATGGTGCTCTATAAATGAGAAATTGACCTTTGACATACAAGTGAGGAATTAGAAGGTCCACATCAGTAAAGGTGAAGCTATAAAGTGGAATTTGAAAAAAAAAGTTGTAGCACAAATTTCAGTTTCTCTTACTGAAAGTAGCATTATATCCCAAATAAGACTAATATGGTAAAAAAATATACTTAAATCCCTTGATTTATAGATAACTTATATACATCATACTTTGATGAAAAACGAAAGTTATTTCCAATTTTTTAAATTTTGACCACAGTCAAGTCACAAGGACGACTCCAAAGTTTTCATGCAAGTATGGGAAATGCAAATCTTTTAGCTTCAGGAAATACTGTGAATCATCTCTTCCACATCATAGGTTTTAGTTGCTTCAGGACCAAGGGTTCAGAAGAATGCTTTTCACGAAATTACTGGTACCATGGCCTCTTCATTACTTGAATAAAGCTATTGTTAAGTTTATACAGTTGTGAAATTTCAATATATTTATTATTCTATGTTACCATGTTTGCAGAATTGTCTAATTTCTTTTGTAAATTATCATTTTGTTTGAGAAAGTTTGAATGAAACATTGATAGGTAGTATTTTGTAAATTTTAGAGCATTATAAAAAATCCCGTTTGTCGAAAAACTTTCATAATTCTCCCATATTAGTCTGTCTAAAATATATTCATATATTATCATGATATTCCTTTAGTTTCCTATCATATTGCTTATGTTAACATAATCGTAATTTTAAAAAATTCCCTTAGTATATTTTCAGGAACTAATATTTAATGCATATTTTAGATTTTCATTCATTTAATAAAAATGCTATTTAACAGCCAACTAATTCCTTTATATACCAAAAAAAAATTCTTAGCTGATTCTTTTAAGCTGTGATATCAATCTTATTTTTCCCCCCTTTACAAATTATAATGAATAAAATTCTGCTTACATGTTCAACATTATATTGAAGAATTTTTTTCTTTTCTTTTACGGAAGGTGCTGTTTATGTACTCGTATTCTGAACAGCTCATTCTCTTCATTATATGCTTTAAGTAGAGATTCGTGGAGTCACACTGGGAAAGAAACTTTCATATTTAAAATTAGGAAAATGGCTTCTTCTCTATATGATGACTCACGACCTCATCTACATGTTCTGGATAGTAAAAAGACTCATTTTTGTGAAATATGTAAGAAAGGTTTTTTTCAAATTAGTAATTTAGAGTCACATTTACGAATTCATACCAAGAAAAAGCCTTATATTTGTGAAATGTGCAACAAGGCTTTTTCTCTAGCTAGTAATTTGAAATCACATTTTCGAATACATACAAAGGAAAAGCCTTATGTTTGTGGAATGTGCAACAAGGCTTTCTCTCGAGCTGATCATTTGAAAGCACATTTACGGACTCATACCAAGGAAAGGCCCTATGTTTGTGATATGTGCAACAAGAGTTTTACTGCAAGGGAATATTTAAAAGCACAGTTACGCATTCATACCAAGGAAAAGCCTTATGTTTGGGACACATGCAATAAGGACTAATATTAGATCTTTAAGAATACATTTATGGATTCATAAGAAGGAAAAACCTTATGTTTGTGAAATGTGCAACAAGGGTTTTTTTAACGTAGGTCATTTCAAAGCACATTTACGGATCCATGCCAAGGAAAAGCCTTATGTTTGTGAAGTGTGCAACAAGGGTTTTTCTTACAGTGGTGTTTTGAAAAACCATTTACGAATTCATACCAGAGAAAGGCCTTATGTTTGTGATATATGCAATAAGGATTTTACTCAAATTGGATCTTTAAAAACACATTTATGGATTCATACAAAGGAAAGGCCCTATGTTTGTGAAACATGCAATAAGGGTTTTACAAAAAATGATCAATTAAAAGCACATTTATGGATTCATACGAAAGAAAAGCCTTATGTTTGTGAAGTGTGCAGCAAGGGTTTTACTGAAAATGCTAATTTAAGGACACATTTACGGATTCATACCAAGGAAATCCTTATATTTGTGAAATGTGCAACAAGGCTTTTATTCGGGCTAGTAATTTGAAATCACATTTTCGAATACATACAAAGGAAAAGCCTTATGTTTGTGAAATGTGCAACAAGGCTTTCTCTCGAGCTGATCATTTGAAATCCCATTTACGGACTCATACCAAGGAAAGGCCCTATGTTTGTGAGATGTGCAACAAGAGTTTCACTGGAAGAGAATATTTAAAAGTACATTTACGCATTCATACGAAGGAAAAGCCTTATGTTTGTGAAATTTGCAACAAGGGTTTTTGTCAAAGTAATCATTTGAAAGCATATTTAAGGGTTCATACCAAGGAGAAGCCTCATGTTTTGTGAAATATGCAACAAGAGTTTCTCTTGAAGTGACCATTTAAGAAGACATTTACAGATTCAAAGCAGGGCAGTAACTTAAAGTTTGTGAAATGCAGCATCTGCTGTTTTCAGAAACTGGTCATTTAAAGCACATATGCATATTTATAGAATGGATAAGTCTCAGGTTAGTGAAATACGCGACATTGCGTTCTCTTAAGACATCTTACCAAATATATATATATATATCAAGTGTAAAAAAATTTTTTTTGTTAACTTGAATAACAATTTATGCTTTTATAACGTAGAAAGCCATATATATGTGAAGATTCTTCCATTAAGTCTTTATTGATATAGATTTTCATTTTACTTCCAATATTTTAACAAAGACATTTTTCTTTTCTTTTTTTTTAAAGATGATTATGAAAAGAAGTATATATTTTATTTGATTGTATCTTCTATGTTTTGAAATGAAAAATCATATAATATATTGTTATACTTTTAATTACACTGTACATTTATATTTAATATTCTCATGTAGCATTAGATGAAAAAGAAATGTAAATGTGATTATCATGTGATTGTTCTATATTTCTAAAAGTTGGTTTTTTGAAATTTAGGTTCAAAATATGAGGGTGTTATTTTGAAATAATGACACATAACGGTTCCTGTCTTGCAGACCTAGTCGACTCGTGATTTACGGAACACCTTTTTCTCGAATTGTTCTGTACCTTAATTAAAGGCAAAAAGCCTCTATTTAATACATAATAAACCTTGAACCACAGTTATTTCAGAAGCACCCCCCCAACAAAAGTTATATATTGGTTTATGTAAAAAAAAAATTGGACCTCTATTCAAATGCTATATCCTTTCTTGAACAGAACACAGAGAGACTTTATTTGAAAGCATCAAATTTCAACAGGAAGGGGGAAGCTTTACACTTAAAGAGGTGCAGATGAATCATGACTGTAACCTGTCGTACGAGTTTTGAGTAGAATAGGATAAGGATCTCCTACTAAAACTTAGGTTTTCTTATGCTTTGTATTGTTTGAAAACTGCTAAGACTTACCCCGAGCAGAAGAATGTAAATGACGCAGCATCTTCTTTTTTGATTCAGAATTCACAGTCAGAAACATTTATTTTATCAATGATGATTTTAAAATTTCCATGTAACTAGTACATAATGATTCGCTAATAGTATATTTAACTGCTGAACAAGAAATGTGTCATTTCTAAATATGAGTATTTTTGGTGTCTTTACTTATTATAAAAGTTCCGAAAGGTAAGTGGAAAAAGATTTTTGAACTTCATATTACGTAAAATAAAGATTTAGGGGGCGTTCAATCTCAATGAATTTGTTAAATCGGGACCAGATAGTATACAATGTAGAGTGTTGTGTGAATTGAAATACATGTTTTAGTGCTATTCTGAATAATATTTGATGACTAAATAGCAGGGGGAGAAATGTATTAAATGTTAAAAATGACGAAATTCTTTTGCAATATTATATGCTGTTTGCACAAAAGAAAAATTGAAGGCTTATGGCTCATTTTATCGAGTAATAAAATTGTCCGGTAGCTGAATGAGTGGCAGTGTATCGCGCTTCCACGCGACAGGTCCGGGGTTCATATCCCGGGCGCGACTTATGAATTCGTCATGGATTCAGAAACTCTTGGCGAGGTTGGCACACCTTTGCAGCTTGGCGACGAAATACATTTTCTCGCATGCGCTCTGCCCCCGTATCATAATAGCGGTAGTTTGGAAACGAGACAAAATGGAGTTCGAGCAAGAAATAGTCAAAAAATTTTTGTATCTCAATTGCAAGAATTTTATCCTTACTGTATTGAAGATACTGCTAAGAATAAATCTGGAAAACGAAGAAGTGGAAAATTTCAAAAACCATTATTCTGTTGTTTCAAACACCAATTGGATTGTTTACAGCTGCACTCCAAATCTACAAAGGTAATTATAATTTTCTTACCCCTCATTTCTCTTCATAACTTGCTTTTATTCCATACGAGTATGCTGACTAAATATTTATAGATAGACAATACATAAAATCAAATTTAAATTTTCCATATGCTTTCACACATTGTTTAAATCTTTCATGCTGGGTACCACCAATTCTTATTCGTTTATTGTGTGTTTATTTTATGTACCACATAAAAACTCGAGCTCATCAAAAAATAAGTATGACTAATACACTTCTTATATTTATTAACTAATTAAAAACTAGGTAAAATAAAATAATGTATAGAATACAATATTTAAAATTTTAAAACTATCATTAGGTAAATTAGGACTAAATTAAATTAGGCTTACAACATTAGATTAAGAAAAACTTAAAAATGTTTTAATATATAGGATGACTAATAGTATAAGATGAAGTAAATTTATTTGTTTTCCAACTATAAAATAAGAGAATGGATGAGTTATATGTCTGTAAAGTTCCCTTGTGCATAGGGAAGGAAAAATCATGTTTCCAGAACTATCATGCTCCTTGAAGTGTGGTGGTACGAAATATGTACCACCTATTTTTTAAAAACATTGGACATCCTTTTATTTGAAAAACTGTTAAATATTATTAATGTGTACCAGCTTTTGTTCAATAATTATAGTTTTGTGAGGTTAATCTTAAATATTTGTAGTTATTTCCCTCTAGTGCATTATTTTTGTCAAAAATTAAGCACATGAAAGAGTTAAATAGTAAGAGTTAACAGTGTAATGTTGAGAGGAAAAAGCTTTTGATAAATTTACATTACAGCAAAATGGTAACAAAGAATTCTTAACAAAAATAATAGTGCTTAATTTTTTTTTTGCAGTTTTTGAGTTTAATAAAAGTATTTTGATTTCTCTATAATTTTTAATGTATTAAAAAATACCTGATTTAGTTTTGAAAGTACATCTTTGATACCTAAAAAAAGATATTCATTGGTTTCTGAAGTAAGTCAAATTACTTTTAGCATTTATCAGGAGAAAAGAGTCAAAATATTGAATTTAACTTTAGTTTTTGCTGGTTTGAAACTGTTTATATTTGCTGAATGTTATAAATTTTAATGACATATATTTATCTATGTTAGGAAAAGTGCATTAAATTGACTAATAAGATATATATTTTTAATTATGTGGCAGCTTAGAACAAATTTCTGTATTTCAGATTTGTATTTTCTAAAATTTGGATTTGCCATAATTCAAAACGACACAAACAAAATGCGAGAAGAAATGCTGATTGTAAAGCCAAACTGAGCATTGTTATCAAAAACATAACCAAGGGCACAAAAAAGAATGATAAATATTTGAAATATGATACACCATTGGTAGGTGAAGTTAAAATATCATTACTTCATAGTCATAATATAACATCAGCAGAAACCTTAAAAGAATGCTAAGAGTTAATGATGAGGTAACTTATTTTTAATTTTAAAAAATAGATTTGTTTTAAAAAAAATAGCAATAGTACTATATTAATACTAATGTATAAACTTTTTCAGGTTTTTCAAAAGTTTTACCAATACTTTTCAGGTGGGATGTCACCAATTGAAGCCATTCGTTTCATGAAAACAAATTTTTGTTAGAAGATAATTTCATGAGTTTAGCTAATGCTTCAATAAATCCTACTCATAATCAAATATATTACTTACATAAATGTTGTAGGGATGCTAACTTAGGCAGTTCAATTAATCCATTTGACAAACTAAAAGAAAAAGTTTCATTTTATGAATCTATTGGCAAATTTTAGTTTGATTTATTCTCGCATGCAAATTCTTTATTGTAAATGTTTTATCTCTTGTTTTTGTTGGCTCGCAGAATGCTCTTATATTTCATACAAGCAAAGTATTTGCTTAACATATTTGAAATGATTCTAATTAAACCCTTATGAAAAATTTTACAAGATTCTAAAATTATTTTTTTTGGGGGGGTGTTGTTTTAAATCATAATATGGTTAGTAATTTTTTTATTTGGCTTAATTAATTCTTTTTTACTATTTTGCTATCTGTTTATTTTTTTATATCAGTAACATTTATTTTTCAAGTTAAATTTTTAATTGTTTTTCTGTAAAAATATCGAAAGTTAAAAGAGTTAAAGTTAAGAATATCTAAAGTTAAAGATAAAGTTACTAAATCACATGAACTGCATGTTAACAATAGGTTACAAACATTTTAAGGTGTAACTTTAGCTTATTAACAACTAGTAATCTGTTTTAAGAACTTGTTGAAGAAGTTCAACTGAGGTAGCTAAAATATTATATTTCAAGAAAAAATAATGCATTCATAAATACTGTAGTAAATAAATAACTTATGTGACATATTTTAAAACTTCCTGTTAGATTTGCTGCTATTTATTTATTTTTCAAGTAATATTGGAAAAGTGATACTTTTTATATTTTGTTTAGTATTTCATTTTCATACTTTTTATTTCATGTTTTAACCCTCCAATTGGACAGAACGGATTTTTCCGCCCTACTAGAGAGGCTTCGAAAATGGACTGCACGGATTTTTCTGCCTTCAAGTAACGTTTTCAAAAGCGGATTAGCCGCACTTTTCTGAAATCCTTTCCCCCTTTTAAGGTTTAACATCTTGAAAGATAATGAGGGATGGAGGAAGCAACACAGCAGGAGTTTTATGGCTCACAGGGAACCCCGTGTTTTGCCCCCCCCAATCGTAAAAATCGGGGAGAAATTTCTTTACAAACCCAAGAAGTGTGTTTCTTTTGCTAGCTTGTATTTTAAAGTTTCCAAAAAGTCCCAACGCATAAGTAAAATATGTTACAATTCCCTTTGGTTTCATATTAATTTCAAACTGTAACAAGTTGGGGCGTGTCAGGGCAATCTGCTATTTTATATAGTTAGACAAATTATATATATCTTTTAAGTATATTCTCTTCGCTTCATTTTTCTTATTCAAAGCTTTCAGTTTTTGAAACATGATTATTTTATTATAAGATACCGAAAAAATTAATAAAACATCAAACTCTTTAAAATTTGGAACCTTTTCAATTTTCCAACCACTAAAAATGAATAAATTTAAACTTCATCAAATCATTTTGAAACATTTTCTTACACTTTGATAAAATAATAACGAAAAAAACTAATTAAGATTTATTAGTTTTTTTTTTTTTAGATTTCAAAGCCTAAGTGTTCAGGGAAGTTTAAGTACAGTGCCTGGTTATATATTGTTAAAATACACCGAATTATATTTGAATTTTAAGTGCTTGAACTTCAGTTTACATCAAAGACAACATGAATGAAGATTTTCACACATTTTTTATATAACTTGAATGTTTGAATAAATGGTAATCAAAAATATACGGAAACATTTACAGTAGACATTTATGCATATAAATAAACATAAAATCAATTTTAAATTCGAGCTATTGAAAAACATTCGAATTATATATTGTTCAAAAATATCTATTTATACATAATACCTCAACATTTATCTTTTTTAAAGGCTAACTGAATAAGTAATTAAAATCTGGATATGTTTTGAAATCTCGACCTTATAAAGCTAGAAATTTTATGTAGAAATTCCATTTGAAATTTCGAAAAAAAAATGCATCGCGCAGTTAAAAATTATTTACCATAAGTTTTAGCAATTGTTTGAGCATAATAAAAATTTCAAATTTTTTATTATATAGCTTCTTTGGTATTTTTTAATATATTTTGGCCGCGGTAGCCGAGTGGTATAGGTATCGGAACGTGGCTTGCTTTGTCACGAGTTCGAGCCCAGTACCACTTAAGACCCGCCGTGTAGGGCAGCGATGCACGTTAAATCTGTCGAGAGCTGAAACGTCCTCCCGTTGGTGTAGTGGGGTAGTTAGGAGAGGGGGGTGCCAGCTCAGGTGTCGTCCACGTCACTTGACCATGGTTCAAAATTACGTGGTCCGTCACCAAAAGCCCTCGTGTAGCTGAACAGTGCGACGTTAATATTCAATCATTCATTTAATATATTTCGAAGATTTCATACAATTCGGTTGAAAACCGCATGCTAAGAGCAAAAAATATACTAGAAAAATTGATGAATGTACAATTACAATAAATTCTTACATAGAGAAGCAAACCTGAGAAGCTAAAGCGTAGGAATAAAAAATTTTGAGTATATCTGAAGTAGTTTTCGAAATATTTATTTTAAAGTTTAGAAAATTTGTGTGCGTTATGTTATACTTGATATCAATTAAATGGTTAAAATAATGTGTGTGCGTGTGTGTTAATATTAGTCATGTAATCGTTTGATGACACATTCATATACTAATAAAAATTATCATGGTCATTGATGCGAATGTCAAGAATTTTATGTAATTTTAAATTCAGACATTAAGATATTGATGTAGAAAATATAAAACGACCATCTAAAATACATGAAAATGCAGTCTGCTATAAATGATCTTGACAAACAAAATCCGGCATTTTCACTTACTATGGCAGAGCCGGCTTAGTCAGGGGCTATCTGGAAAAACAGAGAGAGAAACGCGGTTTTGATGGATGCCGCTCTAGCTTTTAAAGCTCCCAGGAAAAATTATATATATATATAAATTACAAATGCAAAAATAAATCTTGTTATTTTCCATACATTTTTATAACAACGAATTGTGGAATTGGCTTCCAATACATTGTTGTGTTTGACAATATCTAAGGTAACCAACCCTACTTTAGATTGATTTGTTCTACTTTTTCGTAACCGTATTCTTTTTAAAATTAATTCGTGCAGCCGAAATACACCTTTTGTACCCTTAAAAATTTATGTTAACTATAACGGTTAATTTTAATTTATGCAACTTGAGAAATGTTCATAATTAACCATTTCCGCTTAAACAGTTTACATGAAAAAAAAAGTTTGGACTCCCTCATTCATTAGGGATTTATATAAGATTCTAACATTAAATTTTATTTTTCACCGAATAGGATTGAGTGGAAGTGTATAGTGCTTCCACACCACAGGTCTGGGGTTCAATTACGGGCTGCGCAAGGTCGACTCTACCTTTCATCCCCACTACATTGGGTCGATAAATGAGTACCAAGCTTGCTTCGGGTCTTAAACACTGAAGGTCTCTCTTCAGACAGACCACCAAATCGGTACATCTGTTCATGCACCTCAGCACCCAATGGTCACGTATATTGGGATGGACATAGTAGTTCCTGGCCCTCATGGATTGTTGTGCCACTGAGTTTGAGTTTTAAGTTTGAGAATTGCCTCACTTTAGGGATTCCCCTTAGATAAACATGTATTTCCACTCATTTGCAATTAAACATTTTTCTTTCAATTACGTTTATTTCAAAAGGAAGTTTGATTTTTCAAATGTATTTGCTTAATAACATGTATATTTGTGTATTTTATTAAAAATTTGATCAGTCCAAAATTACATGTTTTTAGCTCCTTTAAAAGCTTTTAGGATTTTAAAACTGATCTTACAATCCATATACGTTTTATAGTAGTATATTTAAAAATGATAAAGACATTTTTACGACTGTGTGAGCTGTTATGCCTCGTTTATAAATATAAAAAATTGCATTCAGCTACAGCTTTTAAAATGTACAGAAATAAGTGGAGCAACAGGATACTTACATATTATGAATATTTTTGACTGCAGTAAGATATATTTATATTTCAGTTTCTTTACAATTTGAATAGAAGTTGTAAGCCATTTTGCGAATAGTTTGATATTGAGTATAAACCCATAGGCTGTTTAATATTGTAAAGTGTTTTACTTTGATACCAGCACACATTAAAATAAGGCTCATTTGCAGTTATATGATCAGCTTCAGTGATATTTAAATTTTCAAAAATAGTCTACACGTACGAAAACATTCTTTCACAACCGCACACCACATCTCATACTATATCTTCCCTACAGCAGGAAATATTTAGTGTATACTGAAAAATTTAATACAGGATACATTTCCAAGTGTTAAATTTGTTTTTAAAATTTGGTATGAATACATTGTGGAACTGTCGGTTAACTTCACTGAACAAAATTGTTTTAAGTGTACTGTTTTGAAAGACAAGATTAATTAGGGAGAACTTTTCTCACAATAGAATTTGTAATGACTGAATTGTGTGAAGAGAGAGAGATGTAACTATCGATGTGTGACATTTTTCCTTGTAATAAAAGAAACAGAAAGATAAGAAATTTAACTTGAGTAGAAAATGGTTAGAAGTACTGTCATGCGCATTTGAAGAAGTATATCCCCCATTAAAATTAAAAATTATTGACTGAATGTGTGTTATGTCCATCACAAATGCCGATGTAGAAAAGGAATTTTTATTTAATACAAGAAGTTCGAAAAAGAGAACACTAGGAAGGAAAATTTAAATTTTTTCCGAAAAATATTCAGTTAACATATCTTTTATATGATTTTAATTAAAATAAATTAAAAGTATTGAAATACTTTTTTATGCTATTTTAAATTAAAAATATAACTGAATAGAGAAAGAGAGATCGGTTTTATTTCATAAATATAATCATCGTGTGTAATATTTATAGTGTTATTGTTTAAAAATGAGATAGGGCCTTTGCTCTTTTTACCTCTTTATTTTTTTAAAAAACAGGAAAGTGAGCGCGTTTTCTTACTCTCGTATTCTAAAATGAATACAGGATGCTTTTTTCTGGTTCAAATCACAATACCAAATATATATATATATATATATATATATATATATATATATATATATTTATATTTTTAAAAAAAATGACAGAAAAATAAATTTTCTTTGAAGAAAATATAATTATTTTTCAACTTCTAACATACTATTTATTTCATTTTTTCCTCTTTTTTTTACCTTTCATTTCATTTTTAATTTTACTGTGACTGAACATATAGTAGAAAGAAACACCGTATCTTTCAAAGTGGATTGATCAAGAGAGGATATCTACGCTTTCAAAGAAGATTGCCCAAGGCAACTTAACAGCTAGCTCTAAACGATTGATCTCTTGGTTCTTACTTTTCAAAAGGGACCGAACCGGGTCGTAAAATTTTCCCCGTTCGACCTCCTACGTTCTAAAAGGGGGAAAGGAAAAAAGTCTGTTGCATTTTTGAAGGGAATCGCAAAATAAGAGTTAAACGCTTTCGGAATAACTTTTCAGGAGGAAGTTGTCCAGTTAGAGGGTTAATATAAAGTAATTTATCTGTATTCAGGCACAACTGTTAAAGTTCATGAGGATCATCTTTGGGCAGTTTTGCTTGTGACACCACTGATGTGAAAAGAAATCATTTATTTTCATCTAAAGAAATAATTTTCATCGACTCAACTTCAAGTTGTGAGGCATCTTCAACAATAACCCTCTTATTATCAGCGACAAAAGTTGGAGCTTTGCCGCTTGCAGTTATGATTCCTGCATGCCAATCTATTCAGAATTACATCAATGCGTTTCAGTTGTAGAAAATGAACTTCCCCAATGTTTTGGGGGGCAAGATGTAAGGAGGTTTTAAGTTTTGGATTATTATATAATATATTTAAGTGAACAATATGTATTTATCATGTATATGCTAAGCTGAAATTATATTTATTTACATTTATTAATTTGTGTACATGCAGATTGTTCAAATTATAGTTTCTGCAACTTTGTAACAAGTTGTGAAATTATTTATAAATATTGTATACTTTCTAATTTTCTAAATATTTTCAATATTTAAGGGCCATGTGTTTCACACAAATTATCTTTCTTATACATGTGTTTGTATATATGTATAAACTACATCTTTTATTTAAAATATAGTATCCAGAAGTCTTTATGAGTGATGACTCTTCAGCAGAAAAAGGAGCATTGGCAGCAGTTTGGCCTGAAGCAAAGCAATTGTTATGCCATTATTTTCTATCAATACTATCCTGATCCTAACCATGATTTGTTGACTACATATTTTTTCACAAAAACTTTAAAATTTGTGCTTATTAAATCCATGTACTTGTGTAATAAAAATTTTTTGTGTCCATATCTGTTGTATGTAAAAAGTATGTTTTATAAATAAAATAATTTTGAAACTAAATGTCAGTAGTAAATTTGTATTTAAATAGCTTATTTCACCAAAAATTAAAGTTTATTCTACTAAGAAATATAAAAGCACAAATGTAGAAACATTTCTTTTTAATGAATTCATTTATTTCATTAAATATTTATAAGGGAACAATGTTATCAAGTTTTAGCCAGTACAATTTTTTTCAAAAGAATTAGATTTGAATAACCCTTTGTAACGGAATTCAAGAATTTTCATTTATGAAGCAGTTAGAAGGCTATCATCTAGACCAGTGATTCCCAAAAAGTGGTCTATATAGACCCCCAGGGGTCTATGACGACTTGTAAGGGGTCCATGCCGGCGAAAAAATAATTTGGAGGTCTATGGTAGTGGCTTTCATTAAACCAAATCATGATTTACATCTTTAAAAAAATTTTATCTAGTGGAAACTAGATTTTACCAATTTAACTGATTTATGTACTAAATTTAGTGAGGTTGACAAGGTGACAGCATAAATTTTACTAAGATAAAGACCATTTCAGAATTTCTTTCCAGAATTAAGCTAAAGAAGTAATATATAATACTGTCCGTTGGGAATTATCTCAATTTTTCACTGACAATCTGTCAGAAAAATTTAACCTACGTTCGACATTTAAATGCCCTTTACTCAGATTTTTAAACTAAATTTAAGACAGCATTTTTTATTGTAATATTGTAGCAGACAACGAGATAATCCCTATAGCAACATTGAAAAATTGTCATAATATAATTAGAACTGGTCAGTATAGACTCGAATGTCAGCAATTTTCGCTTTAAAAAGACATATCTGCCATTTGTCACAAATTATGGAATTACGAATCACGCCATTATAAATCACGAATTATGGAGAAAGTTTTTAACTGCTTTTACTAGTTCGGGGGAATTTCAGTGACTTTATCCATCTAAAAGGGGGAGGGGATGGACACTTACTAACAAAGGTTATTTAGGGTTAAACGCGACTAGATCGATGTCCAATGTTCAAAATTTGCTATTGAAGCACCAGATTCATTCCTCTCATTAAAAGAATTTGTTTGCAGTTCAGTTATTTTATCTATTAATTTATTTTTAATTCATTAATATGTGCTTAACTTTTAAATGCTACACTTCACTATAGTTAGAAAATTAAGTCTTTTAAAGTAAGTAGTAGCACACATGTGCTGTCAAAAAGATATTTATGTACCGTATTTTCCTGTATATAATCCGCAGCGGCGTATTATCCGCAGAGCCCTTTTTTTCGAGTAAAAAAAAAAACATCGTAAAATCCGCAGCGGCGTATAATCCGCGGCAGTTTTGGCGGCGAATAATCTTGCTCCTTGAACGTCGACGGTCTGGTTGGTAGAATATCAAATGAGATAATGGAACTTCGTCCATATTAAAAATCAAAAATCCTCTGTAAAATTATTTTCAACAATAATTTGCTTGCAAAATGTCAAAAAGTCGTCCAATTGTTTTTCCCAGTCATCAGGTAATTTCTGTCCGACCGTTGAACGACCATTTCACGTGCAATAACACTCGGGCTTTCATTCTGATGCTAACTGTCGAGACAGCTTTCCCATCGTCCCTTTCTTTTAAATCCATTTATTTATTTCTGCCTCTAATTCTGGCCAGTGAGGTTTTCCACGACGATCGGCCCTTTTACGTCTATCGCAATTTTCGAAGTTTTGTTCCTTCTCCACAAACGAATATTCGATTCGTCAAAGTTGAAAAATCTTGCAGCTTCTCGATTCCGACTTCTCTACAGCGTTTAATTTGAAGTCTGCAGTATAGCTAACACGCTTCATCATGATAAAAAACTTTCAAAGGATGCAACACCTCTAGTCAAGACAAAGTTGTAAATGACGCCAGCGACTTGTAACTGCTATTTCCTTCCGAGGAACCGAATTCGTTATTGAAAGTAATTGGACAAACACTAATTATGGTCGTAATGCGTCAGCCGAGTCGTGAAAGCGCCATCTATTATTTATTTTATAAAACATAAACAGCATTTCTTTCAAAACTTTGTTAACTTTTCTGATGGAGAATGTTTTTTCTCAGATAATCCGCGGCGGCGTATAATCCGCACAACGAAATTTGAAACTTTTTTAACACATAATCCGCGGATTATATACAGGAAAATACGGTAGATAAATTTGCAAAAATTCAATATTAAGTAAACAGTGGTCTACAGGAAAACTGAAAACCAAGGCACATAAGGGATCTGTGAGACAAATTTTGGGAACCTCTGATCTAGACCATTATTAATTAGTAGACAAGTATTAATGAGTAAAGTAAAATTTTTTAATATAAAAAATACAATATACATTTTTTTAATTTCTTTACTTAAAGTACCTGTAACATGTTGATATACTTTAAATATTACTTTAATGTATTTAGATTTATTCATATAAATGTGGAATGGGGTTCTCCAAAAACATCCTTTAGTTTTAAGGGTTCAATGAGTCAAAAAAGTTTAAGGTCTTCTCAACCTGGGATTCCTGGAACTTTAACAGGGGTTTCCCAAGTGATCACAATTTGCAGATTCAAAATTTTAATTTTTTTAAAGATTGAGTTCTTAAAGGCAATTCACTGGTAAAAATTAATAGAAATATAACTTGTTTTAGTTCAAAAATTAGATGAAGCAGTTTGGATTTAGAGTTGTATATGTAGCAAGTATTTTTACCAATTTCACTTAGCTTAACACATGACTGCAATGAACAAGTATCACTATTTTCAAGGTACAAAGTAAAATTGAAATTTTGAGCAGAAGGCATTTTGAAAGATGATATTGGATAGTTTCCTGATTTGCATAGTATTTTAATAAACAGTAATCTCAATAAAAATGTAAAAATCAGTTTGGTCCAACATTTACCAGAAATGCAAAAAAAAAACATTTCTTGAATACTTCCTGTTCAAAAACAAAAATTACCTTGAATCCAAAATCCCTTTCAAAACTGACACCTCTCCTGATAAGAGAAACAACAGCAAATTGATGTATTGAATGACACTCAATTGAAAATAAAATTTAGTGAAGTTGATATATACTTTTGGACTGACATTAGAAAAGAATATCCTTGAAGTACCAAGAGCTGTGAAACATCTAATGCCATTTGTTTCACATTATGTAGATGAAAAATGTTTCTCTTTGAAAGCTACGACAAAAACAATACATTGAAATAGATTGGATGACATTAAGTCACCGACTTCAAAAATGATTCCAGATGTAAAAATACCTTGCAATAAAAAACAAATGCTAAGTTATAAAAAGAATTTTTTTATTAATTATTATAGTTTAAAATATTGTTTATTATTTGTAGAGTATATTTTTGAGCCCTCCTCCCCGCATCCAGAAACTCCATTTGCTACCTTACCATTCATTATCTTATGATCAGAGCTATGATAGATTTAAAAATTTAACATTCATTTTGTAGGATTCAATCAGTTCTAGGTGTGATATTCAAGATTATGAAAAAAAAAAAAAATGCTAATCTTTTCACACATACCCATTTTCACTTTCTCTGCAAGAGGTTAATTGTGTTACTCACCTGAAATCGAAATTATTGACCTACAGCACCATACTACTCTGAAAAGCGAACATAAGGAACTTATTTCAACTGCAAGTGATCTGAATTATTTTGAATTTCAAAAATTAATTCCCCAAATTTACATGATTTGGCAGGCAAATGTAGTTGTAGGTTTGGATCAACATATGTTTCTGAACAAATGTTTTCTATGAACATAATAAAAGCAAAATTGTGTTCAAAATTAGCAGATATGCACTTAAAACAACATCATTTTATTATAGTATCTTCAAGAGTGAAGTAGCACTAATATAAATTACTTGGTATTTATTATATTTTAAAATTGGAAATAACGCATGCAAAGCTATTTTTTTGTCAGAAAGTGGAACTCTTCCCAAAAAGGTTGGCTACACCTGATCTAGACTATTCACAAATAATTTGCATAGAAAAACAAATTTTGTTGTATATACTATTATGCAGTTTGCACAGTTCAATATAAAATACTTTAAATATTCGTTTTACCTTATTCATTTATATAAAAGTACACAAAAATAATTAATATAGCTGTCAGACTTACTATCTGATGTAGAACATCGATTTAAATGTTTTTAGAAGTTAAATTATAGAATACTTATAAAGGTTAAAACTTACTAAGAAACTATTGTGGAATATATATTTTCTAATATGGTGAATATGGTTATAATATTTTCAAATATGGTTTCTAATATTTTCAATAAATAATTTAAAATATATTATTCATACAAGAAGTTGTTGAACTATATCTATACAAAAAATCTTGGGGGGCTACAAATGTATTGGGGTTTTATAGGAATACACGATGCACTGTGAGAAACATATATTTAATTAAAAATAATTTTACATCTACCTTCAAAAATTCAACTACAAAAAAAAATTTCAATCCACGGTTAAATTAGAAAATAACTTGATAGCTAATTTATCTTCAGAACTTCATAAAATTACAGGACAATCACGAAGCAAAATTTTATGATCTGGGATAATAGCCTTTGTTGCTCTAAATCCCTAATAAAGATATTAACTGTTCTATTAACTTGACGATCAGATTGTTGGATGACAATAAATTCAAAAAAATTATTATCATGGGAAAGGAGCAAAATGATGTAAAAAAGAATTCAAATTAAATGGCAATCATGCATTTAGCTTAGGCGCACACATATTCCGAGTAAACCAAGTGCAAATGTTTATGTAAACAAACATTACAGTGCGCATGCTCGGAAATGTATTTTGTCGCCAAGCTGCAAGGGTGTGCCAACCCAGCACCTCGCCAAGAGGTTCCCAATCCATGACGAATTCATAAGTCGCTGCCGGGTCTCCAGATTTACAGTGGTATCACTGTACTGAACTGAACTGAACTGAACTAAACTTTTTCCCATCATCTATCTGAAATGGCAATTATAAATGCGAAAATGGTTTTTTTACCTGGTTCCTGATTTTTTAAAAATTAAATTGTTTTACAACCTTTTTATAAGTAAGTCTAAATTTGATTCTTTTGGCATATATTTTTACTTATTTGCGTTCCTTCAACGTTCTCACTATTTTTCTTTTGTATTGCATTTGTTTAAAAAAATACGTTTCTCTTCATTTTTTTTCTCTTCATTTGTTTTGTTGTTTTATATATAGTTATGGAATATGACGTAGACGGAGGATTTATCAGAAAAACTGAATTTTTACTCGAAATTTTTGCACAGTGGTTAAACCAAATGGGGGAAAAGAGTGAATGATTCTTCACTGAATGCTGACTCAGAAACTCTTACTTAAAGCATCTCTTTCATCGGTGAATACTAATGTCAATATTTCCATTTCTATCCTAACCTACTGGGTTTCCTCTTAGGGAAGTTCTTGTCTGAAAATTCAAAATTTTGTTGGCTTCCAAATTTTAGTCTCAAGTGTAACAAATATAATTTATTGATGGGATGAAATTTTATCCTTGTTTTCTTTGGTGTCAAAAAAAATCACCAAGAAGCTTGATGACTTTCAGGACAAGTCTTTATTATAAAGAAGCCCTGAACCAGTGGCCTAACATCACACCCGCATTGCGAGGGGTGCAGGAGCTCTAGGGTGCCCAAAACTTGAGTTTGTGAGTAGGGGGCTAATGTTCTCCTTTACGCCACTACCCTGAACCTTTACGAAATTCCTGTAGGTAGTTTTATTGTGAAAGAATTTGCAAATGTTAATGAAAAAAAGTATTGTTTACATAAAGAGACATTTTTTGCCTAACCTCGTAAAATTATAAAAGATAGGGCTTAAAATGATATTGTGCATTTTATAAGAAATAGAAACTGTTGCATATAAGTGAAAAGAATTTTTAACCTGAGTGTAAGTATCAACTCACAAAAACAATTTTTTCAAACTTAGATGTGTTTTATACAAAATATATTTTCCGAGATAATTTTATGATGTGGAAGGGGACTGCACCAAAGAGATATGAAGATAATAAACTGAATGTTTTTGTGTATGTGTTGTATAATAATAGGTTTCTTCCAAGGTTTGATTTAAATTTATCAATCAAAGCTTTTCAAAATTTTTTCAGTCAGTTATGTGTGTATAAGTATTTTTTAAACATTTACATATAATAACTAAAATAAAATTTTTTATGTTTTGTAAAATTGTAAATATATCTTATCTTTTAGGTCAACAAATGTTTCATGTATTTTTCTAATATTTTTTTGTGGAAAGTAAACACACCAATATTAGAAATTTCCTCTTTAACTTTTTGGCGAAAGTAAGTCCTGTTTATGTTTTCTTGTAATATGTTTTTACCATTTTCCCCCTGTTTTTGGTGTATCTTTTGCTACAATTTTAGTTTTTCGTAACAAACTTTTCATTATTAATGTGTTAGTTGGTGCATATATCATATCTAAAATTTTCTTAAAAAAATGTTTGATGTATTGTTTTATTTTTTCCCCTATGGGGCTGGTATTTTTTACCATTTCAGACCTAGAATGTTCCCCAGGTGCTGGTATCACTTTTTAGTGGGGTACCATACAGAAGGTACCAATTGCCGCTAAAAATTTTGATTGGTACGCTCAGTTTCGTCCCCAGAGTGAGGCACGTGACTTCTGACAATGCAAACTTGTACTTGAATTTTGAGTTTTGCCGATCCTTAAGCTGGCATTTAAGGGATCATTTACTTGCTGTGTAATCATACGACATGAACGCCGGCGATTATCTGCATCATGAAATTCCACCCACTTATGCCAGTGTGTAACAAGACTGCTTGGGTGCACAAGGCCAGCACCAAACCAGCTATGCCACCTGGCTGTGTGATGTATAGTAAACAGGTTAATAATATTCCTTGTTGTCGAGAAAAGTGGCATAACAAGCAAGGGGCTTGAAAGAAAGATCCAAATCCCACCCTTAACGCAACATATCTTATATGTAGTGTGTTCAGTGTTTTTCTTCTATGTTTTTCAAAAATGTATTTGTTTATATAATTTCTTTTTATGTAAATTTTTACAATTCCCCTCCCCTTATTTTTGATATGAGTATTTTTAACATTTTTGCTTTTCTTTTCATACGCAGTTAACTATTGGGTGAATATCGTGGATTTTGACAATTTGGTCGACAGTGTCATCTTTTTCTTCGTAGGTACTATTATATAATATATATGTTATTTCTTGTTCTTGTATTTATTTTTTCCCTGGTTTATATTTAATTTGTTATATTACTTATTTTAAGATATATTTATATCTAAGTGTAATGTACTTTGGTTTTTAACAAATAATATTTTTTGGTGAAATTGTCAAATTGGGCACTTCTCCGCCAAAGTTTGAAAAATCACCAATTTGGCGCGTTTTTGCGTGTTGTGTTTCGGAGTTGCAACCCTATCACAACACGCAACGCTGGAGCACGAAATTCAAGATGGTGGAAGGAAAATCAAAAAATAGCATTTTAAAGCTTAGAAACTGATAATCGCTGCAAAAATCAGGCATTTAAAAATGTAAATAATTTCAATTACCTTTAAAAAATGCTGCTTTTCCCGACATTTATGATGATGATGAGTTGCCTACTGAAGTTATACCAGTGTGCTACTGCATATTTGTGAGAGCACCTTCCAAAACATTTTTATTTTTGCATCACTAACAAAATGGTGCACGTATCCATATTACTCAATTCAAACCAAAACCCTTTCTTTACACTCCTAAACACATGAATTGTATCCTCTTTCACACTGAACTGAATTTTGCAGTAACATTCAAAAACCATCATTCACTTTCTTGCCCATTCTTTCTCTCAATTTCATACTTTTTCCATATTTTGACATACATATGATGATCCAATCAAACCTTCTTTCATGCACCATTCTAAAACAGCTTTCTTTCCAAGCACAGGCAACATGGCAAAAAAACCTTTAACAATAGTAATTGTAATTTTTCATGCATTGATTCAAATTAATCCTAACAGCATTGCTGGACATCATGGCAATCTTTTGAAATTTATGTGGAGAAAGAAATAAAAATATTACCTGCAAAAAGTAATTCCCTAAACGAAGCCGAACAGCTGATCCAACCGGAGCAAAAGAAATAACCGTATCCTCATTAACGGAATTTTTAAAGTAATAAAAGCTTTCTGCTCATGCGCGAGAAAGACCGTTGAAGAATTAAACTGTTAAAATAAAAAAATGAATTACAAATGCGCTAACTTGCCACAATATCGTTGAAATTGTTCTAATATCTTAAATTCTACACTTCTAACTTTAAAGTGTGAAAAACTAACTAACCAGTAGAGCTATGAACAGTGGATCTAAAAGTTAAATAACACATGTGAATGACTTTTTCATTAAAGACGAGAATTTCTTAGACAACATATTTATTGAAGACGATGCAATAAAAGATGAGAATTTACAATGATAGTTTTAAATAATTGATTACACTAACTGAGCACCTTGCTCAAAAAACATTTGAGTACAGTATAGAGTCAGCTACTTGCTAAGAAACACCCAACTGCTACTGACTATACAACAGTAGCGATTAGTATTTATACATCAATACAATTAGCATATTGCATTACTTCCACAACAAGCGTTATAAACTATTAAGAAAAACTCCCGAGTGGCCAGATAGAACCGCGACGTCTCAAGCGGCGACCGGATCTTTAATGCACAGCTGCCATCAGCAAAAGCCGGTTCTCAACTGCACTCGTTTTCCAGGTTTGTTTACATTTCGTTAATGGCGGTACATTTTGATACGCCCACATCACTTGCCGTACAAGTAATAGCATATTCCTGGATTACTGACAACATTGGGATGTCATGTAAGTTATCCACAACTTATCAAACTATTTTTAGAATTTAGCCATGATGTAGAACAAAAATAAAAGAAATCCACTGCACATGTGCAAAATTTTGCGAAAAAACGACTTCTAATTGACTGGAAAACAAATTCAGAAGGGTTACCAGATTTGGCGCATTTATCGATTTGGTGAGAAAACACTTGACGCGATAAGCGCCTGATTCGACAAATCAACCTATTTTTTTACAAATAAAATAAATTTTTTTTTCATAATATTTTTTATAATAGAAATTTTAATAATTCATTGAAATTTGGTTTTTTTTTTAATGCATTAATAATTATTAGGGGAAATTATCTGCCTTTGTGATTTTTATCTTCCACTTACAGAAGAGAACTCCTTTGTTTTCTAATATTTTGAGAAGGATAAAGTTTTATCTATAATTTATAGTATATTTAAATAAAAAATAAGTTTGTGTTTTTGTTCAAACATTTAAAATGAATTTATACATTACCGTACTGTTAATGTTCATAAAATTTTATATATTGTAAAAATTAAGTCATTAAAGGCATAAAGGCTACTTGGAATTTAAGTTTTTAAATTTATATTTCAATATGTTTTAATTCACTTATATGACACTTGATTCGGTTAATTGTTTCAGTCACTTGATTTTTAATGTAAAAGGTTAATAAAACTGTTCTGGAGGTAAATAAATTTAGAATCTTTTTAAAGCATATTTGAACGATATGAAAAAAAATATTTGTACTGGGTAACCGAAAACACATTTGAATTAAATTTAATTATTATTCTGAAACAGCACTAAATAGATTTTTAATTTTGGTTCAGTAATAACATAAATTTCAGTACTTAAGGGGCAGGAATTCTACATGACGCCCAAGGAAGGATTTAGCAGATGGTTTTCAGATACCTCGCTATTGTGTTCTTCATACATTCGTGTAAAACATTAAAATTATATATATACTAGTGGTCCTGACAGATGTCCTAAACATACGTCTTAAATTTGAAAATTAAAAACTTTTTTCAATAAGTTGTAAAAATCTGGACTGTTTTGATGAATTTTTTTTTATAAAGAAAGTTATTACAATTCCTGACAGCATCACATGTACATTTACCACAATTTGACCTATCGATTGGAAGTGAATATATATTTACTATGAACTAAGTTGAATATAGAACCTATTCTGAATAGAATCTTAAATTTGTTTTGATTAAAAGGTAAAAAAGATAAAGCTCGAGCTATTTTCATAACAGGTATCCGACTACGTTGAAAACCTCATTTTCGGTCAAAAATCACATTTTCTTTTTATTTGATATTTTTAAAGTTCAAACAATTATCTTTCTAAATCTGCCTGTGTTTTGTCTGTGCAATAATTAGAAAAAAAGTTACAGGTGTTTAAAATATTATTACAGCGGTGAAATCGAAACCAGAAGTTGACTGCTTAACATGCTTTTTACCCATAATTTTTGCAATTTCAACCCATTATAATTTTAAAAACAATTTCTGACATTTTTTAAAACTATTTTATTGATAGGAAACAATTTCAATCTTTTAATTGGACTTTTGCGATTGGCAACATCTGTTTCTTCTGACCTCACATGTTTTTGTTTTGATTTGAATCTTACGAATGTTGCTCGCATATTTCTTCAAAAACCTGATTTTTTTTGCTTTAACTGTACAATTTTTAATCGTTAATTGTTTCTGAACTTTCTGCTTTTAATATTATCTGCTTATAAGGGTTAAAAAATGAATTAAATTAACCTCTTGAAAACGCAACTATGCTGGTGACATTCACAAAAACAGTAGAAGTGTTGACTTGAAGTGCTCAAACTGGTAATGAACGAAAACTGGGATAAGTAAAGGTATTTTCACAGATTCAAGAATGTTTTAGTAGAACATTAAGAGGTAATAGAATATTTTATTTAAATTGGGAAGTGTGTTTTCATGTTTGTGTTTCTCCAACTGTTTTGAGAACAATCTGTACTTGCATGAAGATTATATGTTTGGACTGACTTCTAATGTGACTTCAAAAATGCTCCGAGTAAACTTTTATCGTCCTTTTTCAGCTACTGAAAAGCTAAAAAAAGCAAAGTGTTGTTAATTTGCAACTTATTTGTGGAAGGTGAGTGAGTGAAAGATGACATTTGTCTGTGAAAAAGCTATGTGCTAAGCTGAACTGGCCTTGTATGACAAAAGCAGCATTTAGATTTTGTGAAAGAAAGCCTTGGCTGTGCTGCTACACCAACTACTAAAGATGCTATGAACGACGCTGCTTTGGAAGCGAAAAGCATTACAAAATGTTTCAAAATGTCAGTTGAAGAATGTGGAATATTCGTTGACGGCAGAGACACCTGAACATTCATCGCTAAATGTGGTTTCTATAGAAACTATACATTGACACTGGGAAATTCTAGATTTGGAAATGTTATCAAAGTTTTTTAGAATTCTAAAAGTCCAGTCATACATGCGTGATCCTGCAATCATGTGGGATTTACTTCAAACATGGTGCGTACAAAATCTTTGTATGTTTTTGCACTACGAAATCTTAAAAATCTGTATTTCTTTTGTGACAGTGATTCCAAGGATACCTTTATTTTAAAGATGTGTATGATGTCAACATTGTCATCAAATATGAGTGCATAAGATACTTCTAAGAAAGATTGAGTAGTTGGAAAAGAAAATTTTTAAAAAGGCCAGAAAAAACTCGGTGAGAAGGAAAAACTCATCAATGTTATGTTTAATAAACTTCTACATTGTTTTAGCAGTAACACCAATCATGTCAAAGCTATGCTAAGTGCTACAATAGCGACATTTTTTCACTGTTGCTCCAGCAGGGAGAAACCCATATATGGACCGTGCCCGATTTGAGCTGAGAACTGGTGTGATTATCAACGAGGAAATGACAACGGAAAACAATAAACAAAAAAAAGTGTAGGTCTTTCTGTGAAACTTTCAAATATTGTTAAACCTGTGTACACAAAGCAGTGTGATAAGCAGTTATTATAAAATTACCTCCATGGTAAGACACAAATACAAATGTATCATTTAACACCTGTTTGTGGCAAATCATTTTGAAAGAAACTTTTTATCAAGCTAAAAACATTTTCTTTGGGTACCCATATATTGCTGTCATTATTTTTAAAAAAAGCTTTCATTGATTTGTTAGGTATTTTGAAAGCATTTGGTATAGATAGAGCATTATAGACTGCGGGATGAGAAATTTTTTGACATCTTTCGAGTCGGTGACTCAAAACAACATTCTTAGCCTTTTTGAAAATCAACCAGAAAAAGAAAGGGGGCCCAAAGAAAGAAAAAATTTAACAAATTACCAAAGAGTGAAAGTGTTAAATATAAATCAGGAGAGTTTTAGTAATATACTTGTCATATTTTGTTTTGAAATTGCTTTTATAAAGTTTAAATGCATTTTTCTCAAAACTATTTTTTTTTTTTTTTTTTTTTTTTTTTTGTAAATTTCATGATATTTCAAACATGATATCTAAAAAAATATTAAAGATACTTCTATGAAATTTTACACAAATGTTATTAATGGTATTATCTAGAGAATGACCTACAAGCTAAGAAATTGAGCAATTTTTAGTTATTTTATAGTTGTATTTCTTTCTGAAAGTTTAGATAGTTTGATTGAATTTCCTAGTTCGCAAGCTCGACTGGCTATAACTTTTGATTCAAAAGAAGTAATTTAACACTTGTTGGTCATTCTCTAGAAATGTGTTTCAAAAATGTATTGCAGCGATATTTTTTGGGAAATATAAAATATTTTAAAAAATAGAGGGTTTGAAAAAATTCCAAAACTTGTTTAAAAATTTAAATTTTTGCAAATTCTTATGTACATATATTATTTCTAACTGTATTTTTTATATTTGTGTATCAAAGTGAAACTAAAAATGTTAAAATATTAGGGAATTTTGGAAAACTTAAAAAAAAAGGTAGTCGGATACCTATGCACAAAATTAAATTTATCGTAATGCCATTGAATGTACAATGTTTTTGGTTAATCCTTGAGTGGTATAAACAAACAAATGTGATGGTTTGCCAAGCCTTGGACATGCAACTTATAATTGGCCATGCAAAATGGAAGGGTTTTCTAAATCTAAGCCACAAATTGTCATTGTTTGACCTTGTGACTTATTAATGGTCATAGCGAATTGGAAATTGCAAACATTTGAATGGGTACGTAGTCTGAAAGAATCATTGGGATCTGTGGTCAAAGTACAACTTTACCTTGAAGTTTGCCGCTGAAAATAGTGGCCTCAAGAATATTGCCCATGATTTTTTTTTTTTTTTTAACAATCACACACCCTTATATAATTTTGGCGCATTTTTAGCTAATTGCAATATTGAACCTAATTGTGAATCTAAATCTTTCTTGAATCTATTTGAACCCACACAAAAAATATTGTCCAAATCAGACCAGCAGTTTAGGAGGAGTTCAGTCACATGCACAGAAGAATTATATATAAAAAGATATATGCCGTATCGTGGCCAAATGAATAATCTTTGCGATTTTGTAATTAATTTTTGTCTGATTTTGATAGAAAAATTATATTGCAATTTTAAAAACGGCAAAAATATCGGAAAACATTCCCTTCTTCCTTCTTTTTTTTTCTTCTTGCCACGCATTAGCAGAATAAACAGCACATATAAGGGTAAAACAGTGATGTGTTTTAAGTTTTTAATTAATATCTTTTTAACTATTTGCGATATTGGACCGAATTGTTAATCTAAAGCACTCTCGAATCCACTTGAACCCTCACAAAAAATGTCATCAAAATTGGTCCAGCCATTTAGAAGGAGTCAGTCACATACACATGCACAGAAGAATTACATGTATAAAGATTATTTAAAAAGAAAGTAATTAAAAATGTCAGAAGGCATGATTCCTCTGCATTTTTGTAACAATAAAGACTCGGTTTGGCTGAAAATCGATTTTCGACGACAACTTACTTCATTTTTATAACAATAATGTTGTTACAACAATGCAGATGAATGTTGAGTTGAATGTTTTTGATGTTTTAAATTAATATCTTTTTAACTAATTGAAATATCGGACCAAATTGTGGATCTAAACCATTCTCGAATCCACTGGAACAGACACAAAATATTTCATCAAAATCGGTCCAGCCATTTAGGAGGAGTTTTAGTCACATACACACGCACAGATTTTTATATATAACAAATTCAACACATGTAGTATTGTGTGAAAAAAAAAATATTGTAAAATTGAAAGTTTTTCAATGCTATTTTTTAAAAATACCCAGAACTAATATGTAAGATTATCTAGAAAAAATATTTTTTTTAAAAAAAAAACCCACAATTTTCAGGAAGTTAAGAAAATAAATGATACTTACAATGGATGTAATTCCATTATCCATGTAATGACCATTCACACATCTAGACACCAGAAAAGATTGGAAAAAAGACTTGTGCAATCCCCTTATAATGGAGCAAAATTCCTATCTATGAGCAGTCAAATTTGATGTAAATTTTATAGTATTTTACTAAGTAACACAGAATTTTGACTAATAGACATAATATAAAATTTATGCAATTTTTTTTTTTTAGTACAAAAAGAATTTCTGCATTAGCTTTTAAAATTTTATTTTATTCCCTCACGATGTATAATGAAATTGAACTGGTTTTTCTTTCTTTTTAAATGAATGTATAAACGTTTTAAAAGGAGGTAGTAGAGAAGAAAGAATTAGAAAGTTTTCCTTATCACACAAGGTTTTCATAAACCAGTAATTGGAGGTCGTATTAAATTTTTTTATATAATCAAAGAGGTAAAGTGTAGGTCTAACAATCCTTTTTTTCTTTGGTTTAATATATGCTTATTTTTTGTGTGTACCGTAAGACAGCACATACTTTGAATTCTGCTCCAAAAAGATATTCATATTTCATCATACTATTCCTGTAGTTTCCTATCATATTTCTTATATTAACTGATTATATTTTTAAAGAATTACTTTAGTATAATTTTAGAAACTAATATTTAATGTAAATTTTAGATTTTGATTAATTTAATAAAAATGCTATTTAACAGCCAACTGATTCCTTCACAAATTATATATTTTTTTTCTTTTACAGAAGGATGTTAACATACTCAAATTCATAACCCCAATTTCTCCATTGCACCATTAAATATAGATCTAAGGAGTCACACACCTGTGAGAAAATACTTTCATATTTGAAATTAGGAAAATGGCATTTTCTCTATATGATAATTCAAGTCATCATTTACATGTTCTGGATAGTAAAGAGACTCATATTTGTGAAATATGCAAGAAAGGTTTTTCTAACATTAGTAATTTGAAAGCACATTTATCTATTCATACTAAGGAAAAGCTTTATGTTTGTCAGATATGCAACAAGAATTTCTCTCAAAGGGGGAATTTAAAAAGTCATTTACAAATTCATACCAAAGAAAAGCCTTATGTTTGTGAAGTGTGCAACAAAAGTTTTTCTTTTTGGGTTAGTCTGAAGACTCATTTACGTATTCATACAAACGAAAAGCCTTACGTTTGTGAAGTGTGCAGAAAGGGTTTTTCTCAATCTGGTAGTTTAAAAGTGCATTTACGAATTCATACCAAAGAAAAACCTTATGTTTGTGAAATATGCAAAAAGGGTTTTTCTCGAACTAAAAGTTTAAAATTGCATTTACAGATTCATACCAAGGAAAAGCCTTATGTTTGTGAAGTGTGCAACAAGGCTTTTGCTGAAATTAGTTATTTAAAAAGACATTTACTAATTCATATCAAGGAAAAGCCTTATGTTTGTGAGATATGCAACAAGGATTTCTCTCAAAAGGGCCATTTAAAAAGTCATTTACGAATTCATACCAAGGAAAAGCCTTATGTTTGTGAAGTGTGCAACAAGTGTTTTTCTTTTTGCCAAAATCTAAAGGCACATTTACGTATTCATACAAAGGAAAAGCCTTACGTTTGTGAAGTGTGCAGGAAAGGTTTTTCTCGATCTAATCATTTAAAACAACATTTATGGATTCATACAAATGAAAAGTCTTGTGTTTGTGAAACATGCAATAAGCGTTTTTCTCACGCTGGTAGATTAAAAGACCATTTAAGGATTCATACCAAAGAGAAGTCATACGTTTGTGAAATGTGCAGAAAGGGTTTTTCTCGATCTCGTAGTTTAAAAGAACATTTACTGATTCATACAAAGGAAAAGCCTTACGTTTGTGAAGTGTGCAGGAAAGGTTTTTCTACGATTCGTAGTTTAAAAGTACATTTACGGACTCATACAAAGGAAAAGCCTTACGTTTGTGAAGTGTGCAGGAAAGGTTTTTCTACGATTAGTAGTTTAAAAGTACATTTACGAACTCATACAAAGGAAAAGCCTTATGTTTGTGAAGTGTGCAACAAGGATTTCTCTCAAAGCTTCCATTTAAAAAGACATTTACGGATTCATACTAATGAAAAGCCTTACATTTGTGAAGTGTGCAGGAAAGGTTTTTCTCAAATTGATAATTTAAAAGCACATTTACGTATTCATACAAAGGAAAAGCCTTATGTTTGTGAAATATGTAACAAGGGTTTCTCTCATAATCCCAATTTAAGAAGACATTTACGGATTCATACTAATGAAAAAGCCTTACATTTGTGAAGTGTGCAGGAAAGGTTTTTCTCAAATTGGTAACTTAAAGAACATTTATGTATTCATACAAAGGAAAAGCCCTATGTTGGTGAAATATGCAACTAGGGTTTCTCTCGTAATTCCAATTTAAGAACATATTTACAGAATCATACCAAAGCAAAAACTTAAGGTTTGTGAAATGTTACAGTTGCTGTTTTCAGAAACTGGTCATTTAAAGCACATTTACATATTTGTAGAATGGAAAATTCTCATGTTAATGAAACATGCAACATTGCATTCTGTCTAGAAAATTTTCAAGTGTGGAATATTTAAAATAATTTTTTTTAACTAAGAATTACAACTTATGCTTTTTTATATGGCGTCGAAAACCATATATATTTGTTCCCCCATTCTATCTTGATATAGTTTTTTATTTTACTCCCAATAATTTAAAACCTTGTTTTCTTTTTCATAAAGATATTTATTAAAAAAAGATTAGTTTTTATTTTATTATGTTTTGTATATTTTCAAATGAGAAATATTAAAGTAAAATATTGTTGCATTTTTAATTACACTGTAAATTTATATTTAATATTCTCGTGTAGCATCTGATGAAGAATAAATGTAAATGGGATTATAGTGTTATTCTCCTATATTTCTAAAAAAAATTTTTTTTTTTTAATTTGAGTGTAAAATATGAGGGTGTTGTTTCAAAATGAAGAAACATTGTTAAAGCAAACCAAGATTTCAGTAATTCTCGGCTGAATTAATTAGATGTTCTAATTCGGGGATGGCAAACAAATGGCATGCGACACAATATTTTTGGCACACAAATGATTAAAATGGTTTGCATATTATTTCAAAGTTTAATGTGAAGTGTTATAAACAAATATATACGAGTTAGCGGTCGCGGGGAGCACACTCGTTTGTTATTGTCTTGCCTTTGTTATATTGTAGACTACAATTACTTATAATGTAAAGTTTGTCTAGGTATACCATATTCAATTTCATTGATACAACTATACATTAAAGTGTATCTGCGTTATATTTACGATTTTTAACTGTTTTTTAACATGGCTAGTTCAACAAAAGAACAAAAAGTGCAAGATATTAAGTGTAACAGAGAATATCAAATTCGGTGGACCCAGAAACATGGCATTATATATTAGTAAATGTGACAAAGCGGTGTGTGTTTTATGTTCCAGAATAGAGGAATGCAGAATGTCGTCTGTAAAATGGTATTTTGACACAAATCACAAACCTTCTTGTCAAAAAGAGTGAGTCACAGCAAAAATGATTACAAGTGTATGTTAAAAATTTGTCTCCATTGATTCTCCAGAACATATAATTTAGATTGGTCTTGAAGTTCCGTAATTAATAAAGATTCGGTTTTAAAAATGCTCACATAAAAATCTTAAGAAAATTATAACATCTTTGATAGATTTCTTTAGTAGATTCTGTAGAAACTATTTAATTTTGCTTGTCAGTTTATTCAAAAAGACATACATCAAGTACTTCAATAAGCAAATAAATGCTTGTTAAACTCATGAATGACAGATAATTTTCTGCTGGGAAGAAACTTATTGGCTGAAAATGCCTTTTCTTTCAAGGTTACTCAGCAGACATTATGAAATGGAAGTGTCACATGCGTGCATCAGAAGGTGTAACTGTTTTTATAGGAAGTCTACTGGAATGGAGCAATATTCGAAATTAATCTTTTATTGAACTTCTGGCATTTTAGCGAAGTGTATTTAACCATACACTCCATTTCAGTGACAAATATAGTGGAATTTTTAATGTTAGAATTTTATAAGTCCTTTAGCATAAAAATGTTTGGAAACAGCTTTTTTTTTTTTTTTTTTTTTTTTTAGAGAATTTTTTTCAAATTTTGGCTATTTTTCCTCTGCAGAAAAAAATGGCGGTCATTCAAATTTAATTACTTGATTCAATAAAAGTGCTGAATCTCCTTTATATAAAATTTCTAAAAAGGTAAAATCTTACTTCTTTTAGCTACGTAACATAGCATTTGTCGAGGTCTTTTCATTTGATGAACAATGTAGTGGCATAACGGAAAATATTTGGTCCCTCCTGTAAAGCCAGGTTTTGCTTTTAATATTTTATAAATTGGTAAAATACGTACTTGTTGTTAGTCAAACTTTGCCTCCCCCCGATGCGGGAATCTACGTTAGATTACTGCAATAATGCCATACCTAAATTGTGTCAATTTTGTCTTTATAACAACGATTAAATATAGTAATATTCTTTTGTGCTTGTATTTAATTTTTATTTTCATAATTTATTGGTTGAATAATTTAAAAATACATTTTTATGAGCATTTATTTTTAATGTTTGATATTTAGAAGGTTCAAAGTTTAAGCCTATTTCTATTTTCATGTTATGTTGAGGATTCATGAGAAATTCCTATCTTTGAATTGAATCTCCCACTCTTAGAAGATGGTGAGGTATTGTTCTTGTGGTTTATTTAAATGTAAAAATCAGTACATACATTGCTAGAGCTCTAAGCTGAGCAATGTATGTACTGATAGCTCTCCAATCTTCTCTAACATTTTGAAAATGGAATTTATTTGCAATCCAACGTTTTCTTTGATAATAAAAAAAATCATTAAGAATCGTGATGACTTTCAGGACAAGTTTTTATTATGAAAAAGTCCTGAACCTTTGTGAATTCCTGTAGGTAGTTTTATTGTGAAAGAATTTGCAAAAGTTTATGAAAAAAAGTATTGACTTAAGGACATTTTTTGCCCATGGCAAAATCCTCATAAAATTTTAAAGCAGAGGATTTTAAACGATATTTTACATTTTATGAGAAAAATGAAACTGTTTTTAAACCTGAGTGTTAGTATCAAGTCACAAAAACAATTTTTTCAAATTTAAATGTATTTTATACAAAATATATTTTCTGAGATAATTTTATGATGTGGAAGCGCCAAAGGGTTATGAAGATAATTAACTGAAAGTTTTTGTGTATGTCATCAAGGCAGGCTCTAGTAGTTTTGCTGCCCTGGACAAAAATGAAAAATGCCGCCCCTCTTCCCAAAGCAAAAAATTATAGTTAACACTGACACACACACACACATATATATATATATTCTTAACTATCTAGTTAATAAATTCAATATTAATGTTGAGAAAATTAATGAACCTATTACAGAGTACTTCACTTTATTATTCATGAATAAAACTTTTGACAAAATTAACTTTTCTAGTGTATTTAATAGACATTTGTCACTTTTTCCGGTTAGAAAGATGGTTGTGAAGAAAGCTTTTAAATATAACAAAACGATGGGCAGATTTATCTTTAATTACAACAATAGTTCGCCCTCTATTAATATAGAAGATTGTATATGTAAAAACTATAATGATTTTATTGATGGTCATCATAAACATGTAGTTACTGGCAACTTAGACATAATCAATGATAATATTTTAAAAGATATAATGAGTAAAGGCACTAATTTTTGATTAAATGTTTCTAAAACAACAATACTGTTAAAAAACAAATTATTAAAGATATAGATAATTTTATTACAAAATCTGCAATTAAATTTTTGGACTACCTATTGAGGCATTTGAAGAGTATAAGTACAATATTTTAAAAGACCTTATGAATTTTAGCTACCATTCTCAATATGAAACTACTTTTAAACATATTAAACAGAAAATTTATGAATTACAAAAGAATTTTATCATAGTTTACATTGATAAAGTACCTGGTAACTATATGCTGTGATTTGTAAGTATTTTTATTATAATATTCTTTATGATCACTTTCTTAATAATGGTTCTTTTAAAAAATTAGATTTGTCACATAATGTAATTAGTAATCGTATTATTGCTATTTATAAAAAATTATATATAGGTTATTGTATTCCTAAAATTAAGTATCCATATATTTTTTTAACTCCAAAATTCCATAAAAGTCCTGTTAAATTTAGAACTGTGACTAAGGGTTTTAGAACATATATTACTACTGCAGGCAAATTACTTCATAATATTATACAAAACTTTATTAATCTGCAATGTAATAAAGCTATAATTAAAAATAGTAAAGAGATTATAAATTTTTTTAATAATAGAAATATCTATTCAGTTCATAGTTATGACTTTGAAGATCTTTTCAATTCCATTGATTTATATGATATTATTAAAGTAATTTTAGAAAACCACAGTATGTATAACCTTAATATTAATTTTAACAAATTTAAAACTCTCATAGATTTTGTCTTAAAAGAAAATTACATCAATTTTTTTTTAATGGTTCTTTATATAAACAAGAGAAAGGACTCCCCCACAAGGGGGCCCAGCTAGTAATAGTTTGGCTAATCTTTATTTACATTTTTATGAATATACCTATGTTATTAATAATGACTACTACATTTTTAGATATATTGATGATTTAATTATTTTTGGTAAAAATGATAATTTAAATCCTATTATTAATTTTTATCCGTCCTACTTAAACTTAGTTAAAATTAATAATAATCCAATCAAAACAAATTACCTAGATTTATCACTATATATTAAGGATTTGAAACTACATAGTAATATTTATGATGAAAGAGATGCCTTTAATTTTAATATCATCAAAGTGCCTTTCTGGAATTCTAATTTATCAATATCTATATATAGAAATATTATTTTTAACTATTTATCGCAATAATGTATTAGTTAGCGATAAAGCTAATTTTTTTTCTGTATTGAACATGGATACCCTGCTAACTTCCTTTGAAATTATATTTATAATGGTTTTTTATGATACAATTTGTATTACTGTAATTATTTACTGTTATGTTTTGTAATGTTTTTTTTAAATTTAGACTATCTAATTTATCCTACATGCTTATTTTTAAAAAAATTTTAATATATATATATTTTTTTTGAGTTTCTTTTATATTTTACACTAATTTTATGATTTTTATTTTTATGATTTTTTAAAAGTATATATATATATATTTCTTATTATCGTATATCGTATCGCAATTAATCGTTTCTTATATCGTATCGCAATTAACTTTATGCGGTTCTGCTCTCCTTATTTGGCGGGAACTCGTTACTGCACTCTTGGCCATCGATTTAACTTCGATTTAGTAGGTTATGTTTATGTTCCTATGTTATTTAGTTTAATGATTTTTTAATATTTAAATTCTACATATATAACTCTTTCCTTTCCTCTTGGGTACATAGTATGACAAATTACAGGTGAAGGTTGGCGCCGCAAAACTTGTTTAAACCTGCAATCCTGGTTCCTAAGGCCAGGAATTTGTCTTTATACTATGTGCCTCCTTCCTACTTTTAGTTATCTTAGGTATATAACTATGTCTATTTTTATATTTTTGTTTATGTATTTGTGTATATGTATAAATTTATATATATGTGTATGTATATATGTATATGATTATATATTGAAAAAATTCTTTTATATTGGATTTTATATATATATATATATATATATATATATATATGGGAGTCCGAATAAAATCTTCGAATAAAAATCAGACTCTTCAGAAGGCGGGATTTTAAGTTGGCCAGGTGGTTGTCTAGGGGTAAGTATTAAAGGGTTAGTAATGAATTAATTGAATCAAAGTCATTTAAACGCAGATACTTCATTTAAGTAAAAAAGAATTTATTACAGGTTAAAGGGGAAATTTTACAAAGGGAAAGAGACATGCAGAAGTTAGATTAATTGAAAGTTGAGTTATACCTTTAGAAGACGGGGAAATTAATTACACTTCTCATGCTTCGACTGAAATCGCGCTGAGCGCGAAAAACGTGACGTGTTGAACCGTCGGTGGTTAGTAGGCCTCAGCCGAAAAATTATTCAAGCCGAAAGCTCACTAGACGGCGCAGCTTCGGAATGCAGTAATAAACAAAATTGACATTAATGATCCTCTGAAAAGGATATGACTCAACCTTTTAACAAAATGTTTCAAAGGGAAAATCCTACAAAATCACCCTCTCCTGACAGAGGTGGTCTCTCAGCTCTTACAGAATGTTGAGAGCTAAAATACTTTAAATACAAACTATTTTTAGTTACAACTATAAATTTGATGATTAGTGGAATGTAGATGCAATAAAGACAAATAATGCGGTTCTCAAAGATAATAAAATATTACAGATGAAAAGATGTATACCTAATGTTCACAATTCCGGACCTAAAATAAAGCATATAAAAAATATTCCATATTGTGATGTACAATTAACTAAATACGATATCACAAAAAAAAAATACTTCGCGAATAGGTCGAAAGGTAAAGAATGATACGAAAATATAATAAATGCTACAAGTGAATATAAAATGATTAATGGAAACGAGTGTCACCATAGAACATCTATTAATTTCTCAAGAGGGATATAGTTTGAGAAAACATAAACGGGTTCGAGCCCAGTACCACTAAAGACCCGCCGTGTAGGGCAGCGATGCACGTTAAATCTGTCGAGAGCTGAAACGTCCTCCCGTTGGTGTGGTGTGGTAAGAGAGGTGGTGCCAGCTCAGGTGTCGTCCACGTCACTTGACCATGGTTCAAAATTACGTGGTCCGTCGCCAAAAGCCCTCGTGTAGCTGAACAGTGCGACGTTACTATTCAATCAATTGAGAAAAATTAAAAATAATAAATAAAAAAATCAATTAAGCATAAAAATGTTTCATCAAGTCAGCTGAGGTGGTGGTTGATTTCGGTCCTTCGTGCTGAAACCTTTTCCACTTCATACCTATCCTTAGAATTAACTTTCGTTACTTTGTAAGGGTCTAAGAACTTTGGTCTTAGTTTCAGTCCAGCTCCAAATTGGGTTCTTTGGATGGCTACTAAATCACCTTCTTTGTATAACGAAGCTTTCTTTCTTCCTCTGTTATACGTCTTTCTATTCTCAGATTGTAGGGTTTCGATGTTCTTTTTTGCATCGTTTCTTAAAAATTCGCGTTGTTCTAGCAATTCTTTCACCATTTCTTCTAGCAGTAAGTCTTTGATTTGGATGTCTTCCTTATTACGCATTTTGGTTCCTACTAATAGTTCGAATGGTGTCCATTTTGTACTGCAACAATAAGTGCTATTTAGTATTCTCTGAAATCTGTCGACGTATTTGTACCATTTCGTTGAGTCGTCTAATGATAGCTTGGTGAGAACTGGAATCAAAGTTCGATGAATTCGTTCAACTTGTCCGTTTCCTCGAGGAACACCTGTTGCTATTTGTAGATGTTGAATGTTCTCTTCATCACAGTAGTCGTTGAATAATTTTGAAGTGAACGCTGAACCTCTATCAGAGATAATTCTGATGGGATTACCAAAGGTTTCTGCTGTTGTTTTAGTTTTTCCTGGGCACTTTCAGCAGACACAGTTTTGAAGGGATATAGCCAAGTACACATTTGGTAAATGCGTCTACTACGGTGAAAATGTGTTGATAACTTTTGTTTGTGGAGGGTAAAGGACCAATGAAGTCAACATGGTACGTACTTGGAGGAATGCTTTCCTTAGAAATAGGATTCAAAAACCCTTCCTTTTTGCCAGTTTTCTTATTAGCTAAGATACATGGAACGCAATTTACTATTACTTTTTTAACGACGTTGGTTAAATTTGGAATAAAAAATTCCTATTTCACAATTTCTTCTGTTTTTCCTACTGAGAAATGACCATTTTCGTGAATCAATCTAATTAGTTCAGCTTCCATTGCTTTAGGGGTTACGATTAATTCTCGACCATTTAAATACTTGTAGAGTATACCGTTTCGCTCAAAAAATTCTTCTGATTCTTGCTTCTCTAGAAGCGATTTCAATGTTTGGATGGTGTCATCTTCCTCTTGTTCTTTTTAAAGCTTTGAAGTTTGTATCATTGCATACTATCATTACGGGATATCGACTAAGAGCATCAACGTGCTTCATACGACTTCCAGCTCTGTGCTCTATTTCATAATCGAATTCTTCTAATTGAAGCGCCCATCTGGCTATCCGAGTAATTAGATCCTTTTTTTTGCATAGTCTTTTGAAATGCTGAACAGTCAGATACTATTTTAAAGTGTTGTCCTAAAAGATAAACACGAAACTTCTTTAATGCGTTGATAATTGCTAGTACCTCTAGTTCGTAGCAGTCGTACTTTTCTTCTGCTGCATTTGTTTTCTTCGACATGTAGTAAACAGGATGTAACTTTCCATCTTCGGCTTCTTGTAACAAAATTGCGCCGTACCCTTGTTTACAAGCGTCTGTTTGCAGTTCTGTTTTTCTTCCATACTTGTAAGTGTGCAAGATTGGGCCTTCAGACATGATTTTCTTCAATTTTTCAAATGCTTCTTTTTTTTGTTGAGCCCCCAAAAAAAAAAAGAGAGGTTTTTCTTGTTAAATCGCTAAGTATTTTAGCTATCTGAATAATCTTTGATGTACTTGCGGAAATATCCAGTTAAACCAAGAAAACTTTGTACTTGTTTTATTGTTGTTGGTTCTGGAAATTTTCGGACAGCTAGTGTCTTCGTGGGAGATGGTTTAATAGTTCCGCTTTCTACAATGTGACCTAGAAATTCAATTTTCTTTTTTAAGAATTGGCACTTCTTAAATTTAATTTCTAATCCGTATTTCTTTGCGACTTCGAAAATAATTTTAAGTTTTTCTAGACCTTCCTTTTCGTTTTTCGCTGGAATGACGAGATCATCTAAATAACTGATTACAATTCCTTTCCGAGTAAGATCTCTAAATATACTTGATACGTAGCGTTGGAAAACTGGACTTGTGCTTAGTCCAAAAGGAACTTTGTTGAATTCAAATTATCCGTCTGGGATGATAAAGGATGTATACTTTCTGCAATCTTCGTCAACATCGACGTGAAAGAAACCATTGCGCAAATCTAATGTAGAATATACCTTTGCTTTTTGCAAAGTGTCCAAAACATCTTCGATGATAGGTAACGGAAATTTATCTTTCACAAGCTTCTGATTCAATTTTCTGTAGTCAATGCACATTCTCGAAGATCCATCTTTCTTTTTTACCATTACGATTGGACTTGCATATTCCGAAGAACTCGGACGTATAATGCCTTCGTTGAGCCATTCTTCTATCTGTTTGTTTACTTCTTATCTTTCTGTGAAAGCTAGTCGAGACGAGGGGGTTGACAGACTGGTTCTTCGTCTTTTAGAATAATTCTCATTGTGACGTCGGTAGATGCTTTTTTTTCTGGCTTGTAGTCTTGAATTAACTTTTCAAGTTCCTTCTTGATTTGACGATTTTCAACATGACGCAGGTCTACTTCTTCGTGAAGATTTTGAGCAGATATTTGTATAAGCTGTGCATGATTCTCATATTTGTTTAATTTAACTCCTTCTTTAGTGAAACTTGTCGATGCTTGTTCCAAAAGATCTGATCCAATAACTGCTTCGAATTTTAATTTATCAGTGGGTACAACATGCTAAGTTAACGAGTAATTTTCATTATCTATTTCGAACTCATGTTCAAAGGAACCGGTAGTTGTCACTTGTGCTTCACCAATACCTGTGAGAAGCATCTTGTTCTTCGATAACTTTGTTGGATCCATTATTCTTCTGCTCGTATTTTCTCGAAGCAAACTTACGGTACTACCACTGTCTATGAGCGCCTTGATTTTCACCTTTCCAAAAAATATCTCTTTAGTACGTAAACCTTCCTTAAGGATGAGTGTGCAAGTTTCTTTTGGAGGTTCTTTGACTTTCTGTGATTTTGAATAGTTCGTCTGAGCATGCTGGGAAGCATTGTGATTTGAGTGTTTCTCGGAATTTTTGTTGTAATACCCTTTCTGCGCGCTGTCTTGATATCTTGGAACAGATTCGTACTTGGTGACAGGAGTTTCGTAATTTTTGTTGTAATTTGTTGACGCTGGAAACTTCTTATTTTTCCTGTTATACTCGAATTTTCCCGGTGCTTCATATCTGCGATTCTTTTCTGTGAATTTGAATTCTTGTTTCTTCACAAATGGACTGCTAGATTTTTGTTTCAGAGTCCTCTTAAAGTCTTCGAATTCTTCTAGTTTTTCTGCTAATTGAACAGGGAAGTTCATATTTGCCCATTCATCAAGATAATATTCCTTAAATTCAAAAGGCGTTTTTCGTTTTAGTTGATCTGTTATGATTAGATCTGATAATTTGTCGAAAGTATCTATCTTCAATCCATCTATCCATCCGTTGAAGTAAGTGTTTAACTCATGGTAAAAATCCATCCACAGGGATTTCGGACTAGCCGATTACAATTGAGATTACAATGTTAATTTTAAACGTAAGAGTTAAAGTTGTTTTAAATGGTAATACAAAGAGTTAAGGTATGTGACTACCCCGAAAACCTCGGTTTGGAGAAATTTTCGAAATTTTTTTTATATTTTTATATTATAGCCCATACGCTTAAGATTCCAAAAATACTTTATTTTAGTTCCTACGATATTTAGAAGCTAAGTTATATAGCTTATTTAGTAAACCGGAAATGGGTGTTTAAAGAGACATAAAAATGTAAACAAAAAGTTTGAACGTCTTTTTCGTGACTTTTAAGCAATATAAATATCTAATATTTATGGTAAATATAGATCAACGTATCCTTTACTTATTTATTAAGTATCCGTTACTTATTTTATAGTTTGTTTACATTGTTCATTCTAAAGCGTTCTTCTTAATTATTACTTACTTTTGATAATTTTTCAGTTAATTCATTAATTTTCATTTAATTTTAACGTTTTATTTGATTGTGAGTAATTTCAAAATGCCGAAAGCTTGATCGAAAGTATCTAGAAAGAGAAAATTTTATGCTAATAGGTTTACCAAGTTAGCACTTAACAGTAATAATAGTACGTCTGCAAGTGAAGCGAAATTGAGCACTTTTGACAGTTTTCATGTGCCTGAACCTGAATTTCATGGTTCTACAGGAAATAGAATTATTAATTTCCAAGCTTTGATGGGAATTATTTCAATCTTGTGTTGTCCGGAATGTTATGCAACTGGATTGAAACTGGCAGAAGATTCTAAGGAAGGACTTTGCTCTAATTTGTGTGTGGCTTGCAGTTGTGGGTTCATGACTGGCTTTACTTCTACTCCTAAAGAAAATAAGAAATAAACTCTCAATACTTTATTGGTATTTGAATTGAGATTGATTGGCAGAGGATTCACAGCTGGTAAGAAGTTGTTATGCACTTTAAATTTGCCATGCATTTCTAAAAATACCTTCAGAGCTCATGAACTCAAACTGCTGGAAGCAGTACAGTTATGCTCTGAAGAAAATATGAAAGCTGCATCTAAAGAAGTGCAAAATTTAAAAAAAAGTATAACTTGTGGTGTTTCGGTAGATGGCTCATGGCAGCGGAGAGGCCATATGTCACTTAATGGCTGCGTTTCAGTTATTTCCATTGATACGGGAAAAATTTTAGATCTGGAAGTAATGACTCAGTATTGTAAAATGTGTGAATTGCATGTGAAACGTGAGCATGTATGTTCAAATTATAAAGGATCCTCTGGAAACATGGAAGCTGTTGGAGCTTTTAGAATTTTTGAAAGGTCACTAATCAAACGAGACCTGCAATACACCGAGTACTATGGTGATGGTGATTCCAAGGGCTTTTTACAAGTGAAGGATATATATGGTGAAAACAGTGTCACAAAACTTGAATGTATAGGACATATACAAAAAAGAATAGGCTCACGTTTAAGGAAACTAAAAAAGAACACCAAAGGACTTGGTGGGAAGGGGAAATTAACTGATAAATTTATCGATAAACTGCAGAACTCTTATGGGATTGCCATCCGCAGCAATGTTGGATGCCTCGAAAAAATGCAATCTGCTGTAATAGCTGCCTTCTTTCACTGCTGCTCTAGCAATCAAAATCCCATGCATGGGCAATGTCCAACAGGGAAAGACAGCTGGTGCAAATATAAACAAGCATTAAGTGATGGCAAAGTATATGTGGACAAAACAGCAGGCCTTTCAAATTACGTGATTAAAGTGATAAAGCCTATTTATTTAGCACTCTGTGATAAGGAGTTACTAAAAAAATACCTTCATGGCAAGACTCAAAATAATAATGAAAGCTTTAATAATGTATTGTGGTCTGTTTTGCCGAAAGAAATTTTTGTTCATAAAAAAAACTTTGTTTTTGGGTTCATACATGGCTGTCCTCTTATATAATTCGGGTTATTTAGGGCTATTGCCTGTATTTAATTATTTAGGTATAGGAATTGATCCAACAACACTTAAAAACTATATGGGAATTGACAAGGAGAGAATTCAAAAATCAAAACGCCAGTCATTACCCTCAACAAAACTCCAGAAAAAAACAAAAAGCCAAAAAAAAAAAAAGAAGTCCAAATTAGATAAAAATGAAGCTAAAGAGCGCTTAAGCTATAAATATGGGGAGTTTTGAAATTGTTTAGTTAGTAGAAAAGTAATTATTTTGAGTTAAAATTATTAAATGTGTTTTACGAGAAACTGTTATTCAATATTTTTCTTCACGATATAGCTCACTACAAAAATATTTTTACGATACTAAATCTAAATTTTCAGAACATGTTTTATATAGTTATATCTGTGTTATGAATCAAAATCTAATCTCTGTGTATATATTTATGTACTTTATTGCTTTTTTATGAAAGAAAAAGCATTAATTTTTTAAAAATTTGAGTTTTTGCATAAAATTTGGCATATTTAAAAAACTTTCAAAAACATTACAATTTTTTTTATTCCTATCACAGATAAAGATGTTGTTTATGTACTCTATAAATATTATTTAAATACTTTTATTAGAATTTTGTGTACCAGATTTGTCGTAACTGCAATTTTTCACCAAAATTTCGCTAAAAACAAAAAATTGTTATAGTCTACAAAACTCTCCAGAAAACAACAAAAGGGTAAAATAAAGGTCAAATCAACTTTACATGAAGCTAAAAAGAGCTTGAGCTATAAATGTAGTGCGTTTAAAAAGTGTAAAATTAGTAGAAATTTTTTCATGTAGTATTAAAATCTTTAAATGCATTTCCTGAAAAACTATGTTTTTCAATTTTTTTCTTCACGGTACAGTTCACTACAGAATTTCTTTTTAAGATATTGACTTCAAATTTTTAGAAAATGTTTTATTTAGTGTTATCTGTATTCTAGACTATAATCTAATCTCTGTGTATATATTTATTTATTTTATTGCACTTTTTGTGAGAAAATAACATAACTGCTTTGTAAAAAATTGAGTTTTTGCATAAAAATTGACATATCTCAAAAACTTTCAGAAGTATTTACAAATTTTATAGCTATCAACACAGATAATGATGCCATTTATGTACTGTATAAATATTATAAGAATATATTAATTAGAATTTTCAATACAATCCTTACCGCAACTGCAATTTTTCACTAAAATTTCACACTCAAAATTCCCAATATTTCCAAAATTACTTTTAACTTTGTAAGAACTGTATTGGAATTCTTACTTTTATGTCCCATTTCAAATAAAAAAAGGTTTATTTAATTGAAATTTTATATATTTCAAAAAAAGTACTCCGAAGGTAGTCACATATCTTAATTGAAAGGATACTAGAGGAAATTATTACATTTCCCCCCTCTGTAAGACGCGTGTGTGCGCCATGACCCTCGACACAGACCCGTATCTTACAGAGATATTAAATTTAAAATTTTGAATAAAATTATCATTAATTTAAAAACTTCTTGCACTCCGGTAATGATATACATAGCATGATCTCCAACACAGAAATTAGATAGTAGAAAAATATAAAAATTTATATATACTGTTAAATTGTAAAATATGGGTACCCATAATTAACATTCAAAACATAATATTCAAAATGCAGTAAAAATCAAAAAGTATCGCTCCAAAATGTTCACATTTTCTTGAGTAGCTGATGTAATAAGGTTAACACCACTAAACGTTATATCATAAAAATACACAATATCAAAAATAAAAACAAGGAACACTTGAAATGGAATGAAAATAAAATATGATTCAAAATAATTGTAGCCTAAAGTATCAAAATATCATCAATGATAAACATCGTGGAAACATCTAAGTTTGTTTCAAAAGTAAAAAAATTGACTTCCTCGTCTAAAAGTAAACTTATTTATCTGAGACTATTAAGGAAGGGGAATTTAATTCACACTCTTCCCTGTTTTCATCCATTCACTTCTCCAAAACTGAAACAGTATACCGAGATGAAAACAAGTAAAAATCCGAAATGGATTGGAAGATGGACCCATGTTTCGCACATTATAACATCTGTAATCATTTCTTATTGTGATATTTCACAACAGTAAAAAAAGAAATATATATATATCTCATGAGTGGAAAGGGGGTCCACCTAAGAGGGGTAAAAGGACAATGATTTGGTTCTGTGTAGGTGTATGTGTGTTGTTTTAAAATTTAGTGTAATTATTATTATTCATGGCTTAATTTAATTCTTCAGGAGGATAATAAGTTCTCGATTTTGAAACGTGGGCAATTTCAGTAGGTTTTTTAGTTAACGCGTTAGGCTTGGTTATTTCATAATTGACATCTGACAGCTTTTGTACTATTTCGTAGGGGCCTGAAAAAATTGGGGATAATTTACTTCCATTTGGATAGTTGAATTCTTCATAAATTACAATGTCATCCGGTTCTAAAGGAGAATCAATGAATGTGTGCATCATATTTATATGGAATTATATTAAATATGGAATGCATCATATTTAATTTTGTGTTTCTCATGGTATTTTATGGTGTAGACTTTTGGTAATTTTCTGGCTTCTTCAACTGGAGGGTAAACTTGATTTTGAGCTAATGGAGGTGTATATGGTAAAGTGCCAAATAACAAATATGCAGCAGGGAATTTTGTGACTGAATGAGATGTTGTTATACTCATTGATTACTTGTTCTAGAAATTTGGTCCAAGGAATTTTTGTATGAAGAATTTACTTTACATCTTAATATTTAGTTATAATAGACTGATTTACACGTTCACATTTACCATTTGTCTGGGGATGATGAGAAGTAGTTAATAACTGTTGAACGTTATAATTTCTTAAAAAGCGTTTGAATCTACATGAGGTAAAAGCACCATTTTTATCATTTAACATTTTAATAGGTATTTGAATTTGGAAAAGTTGTTTTAAACAATTTGCATAGGTTTCTGCTGTTTCACTTTTAGAACCAAAAGCCGAAACATAGCGAGTTGCTTGATCAATTATTAAGAGGAGAAATTTTTTAGTAGAATTATAATAATTGAATCCACCAACAGAGAGAGAGAGAGTATCAACAGAGATATACGCAAAAGGTTGATCTGTGGGGGGTACAGTCTGTAAAAGACCCAATTTTTTTGCCTTTTATCTTTGTTTAATTGACATATATTACAATGTATAACACATTTTGGAATATCTAAGTGGATATGAGGCCAATAATAATGAGGAGTAATTAAATTTATAGTTTTTTGAGCACCAGGGTGCCCAAATTGTTCATGAGTATTTTGAAAAATTTTTCTTCTTAATGAAAAAGGTACAACAATTTTAAACAGATTTTTCTTTTTAAGAACAAAGACATCATCAACTTACTTATATTTAGGATCAACCCCATTATCTAAATTTTGATGGGTTTTATCTTATTTAATTGAAGTAAATGTATAGAGTGTTGAGTATATTGAGCAATAGGATGTATTGATAACAAGTCAAGTTCAACATTATTAGTCCCTTTTAAATATTTTACTTCATAATCAAACATGCTTAATTTTAAAGACAAACGAAATAATCTACCCCTTAAATTCTTCTCATTTTTAAGCCAAACAAGAGCAGCATGACCAGTGTGGATTATGAATTTTTTTACAATGTAAATAATAATAAAACTTATCAAGAGCATCTACTATGGTCAAATATTCCAATTCTGTGATACAATAATTTTTTTCATAATCACGTTAAGTTCAAGAATGATAAGATACTGGATGAAGAGTACTAGAACTATCAAGTTGTTTCAAAATAGCTTCAATAGCGTTCAGCGGTGCATCACAGAAAACATGAAGAGGTAATTTAGGATCATATAATTATAATATAGGTTTAGTTATTAATTTATTTTTTAACAATTCAAATGCTGTTTGACATTCAGCAGTCCAATCCCATTGTTTATTTTCCTTTAGTAGTTTTGGTTCAAAATTACGTGGTCCGTCGCCAAAAGCCCTCGTGTAGCTGAACAGTGCGACGTTAATATTCAATCAACCTTTAGTAGTTGAATTAAAGGTTCTCTAATTTTGGTATAGGAATCAATGAATTTGTTATAAACATTAACAGAACTAAGGAAACTTTGAAGTTGCTTAACATTTTTGGGAGGTTGTAATTTTCTCATAGTTTCAATATTTTGATTATCAGGGGTAATGCAGCCTTCTTTAATTTCATAGTCTAAAAAGTTTATCTTACTTTTTGCAAAAACACATTTTGGAAATTTTAATTTAATTGTTATGAGCATAATGTACCTCTAAAGAATTTGAAAAAATAACTATATCATCAAAATAGTGACAAGCAAAATTTGAACACTTATGTTTAGTTAAAATTTTACGAATAGTACGATTAAAAATTGCTGGGGCATTTCGAAAACCAAAAGGAAGAACTTGAAATTCATATAAATCTTCAGTTGTAATAAAAGCTAATTTTTCTTTATCTTTATCATGCAGACGAATGTGCCAGTAACCACTTGTCAGATCAAGCGTAGAAAAATTTTTAGCAGTATTCAATTTATCTAGCAGTGATTCTATTCAAGGTAATGGTTCTGCATGTGTTTTTACAAATTGCATTAAGTTTTCTATAGTCAATACATAATCAGGTTTTTTGCTTTTCATCTCTCTTTAAAGTAAAGTAACAGGGGAAGAATAACAACTATTGGATTCTTTATTTAAACCTGCAGCTAATAAATTTTGTATTTGCTTATTAATCTCAGCTTCTGAAGTGGCTGAAGTTCTATAGACTCGCTGAGATATTGGGAGGTCTGATGTTAAATTAATTTTAGGGGGTTTCATTCTTATTTTACCTACATCATACTTATTTTTAGAAAATACGTGAGAGTATTCTGAAAGAAGTTGGATCAGATTAGGAGATAGTTCTTTAACAGTCTCAGAGGTGAGAAAACTTTCTCTGAGGTATTTACTAACTCTTCCTGTATATGTAATGAAATTTGTTTAGTGAGTGGATTCTGATTATTTACAATGATTTGTCCATTTTGTAGTAACTGGTTATGTTCATAATCAATAACAAATTTATCTCTTATTTTGCTATTCCCTTCAAAAATGCAACAGACTTCAATTCTTTCCCCCTTTTAAAACTTGAGAGGTCGAAAGGAGACAATTTTATGACTTGGTTCGGCGTCTTTGTTCAGTGAGAATCAGGATAGCAATAGTTTACAGCTAGCTGTTAAGTTGCCTTGGGCAATCTTGTATTAAAATTGTAGTTCTAATCTGTCGTTTTCCCCATAGATTCAGTCACAGTAAAATTAAAACAAAATGCAGGGTAAAAAAAACATGAAATAAATGGCGTGTTAAAAGTTGAAAAATAGTTATATTTTCTTCAAAAAAAATTTATTTTTCTGTCATTTTTTAAAAATTAAAAAAAAACATTTTGGTATTGCGATTTGAAACAGAAAAAAGCATCCTGTATTCATTTTTGAATATGAGATTAAGAAAACGCGCTCACTTTCCTGTTTTTTAAAAAAAGTAAAGGCCCTATCTTTTTTTAAAACAATAAGACAATAAATGATGCATATTTATGAAATAAAACATATCTTTCTCTATTCAATTATATTTTTAATTTAGAATAACATAAAAAATGATTTCAGTACTTTTAATTTACTTAAATTTTAATCATATGAATGATATTTTTATGTTAACTGAATATTTTTCGGAAAAAATCTAAATTTTCATTCCTAGTGCTCTCCTTTTCGAACTCCTTGTATTAAATAAAAATTCCTTTTCTACATCGGCATTTGTGATGGACATAACACACATTCAGTCAATAATTTTTAATTTAATGGGGGATATACTTCTTCAAATGCGCATGACAGTACTTCTAACCATTTTCTACTCAAGTTAAATTTCTTATCTTTATGTTTCTTTTATTACAAGGAAAAATGTCACACATCGATAACTACATTTTCACACAATTCAGTCATTACAAATTCTATTGTGAGAAAAGTTCTCCCTAATTAATTTTGTCTTTCAAAACAGTACACTTAAAACAATTTTGTTCAGTGAAGTTAACCGACAGTTCCACAATGTATTCATACCAAATTTTAAAAACAAATTTAACACTTGGAAATGTATCCTGCATTAAATTTTTCAGTATACACAAATATTTCCTGCTGTAGGGAAGATATAGTATGAGATGTGGTGTGCGGTTGTAAAAGAATGTTTTCGTACGTGTAGACTATTTTTGAAAATTTAAATATCACTGAAGCTGATCATATAACTGCAAATGAGCCTTATTTTAATGTGTGCTGGTATCAAAGTAAAACACTTTACAATATTAAACAGCCTATGGGTTTATACTCAATATCAAACTATTCGCAAAATGGCTTACAACTTCTATTCAAATTGTAAAGAAACTGAAATATAAATATATCTTACTGCAGTCAAAAATATTCATAATATGTAAGTATCCTATTTCTCCACTTATTTCTGTACATTTTAAAAAACTGTAGCTGAATGCAATTTTTTATATTTATAAACGAGGCATAACAGCTCACACAGTCGTAAAAATGTCTTTATCATTTTTAAATATACTACTTTAAAACGTATATGGATTGTAAGATCAGTTGTAAAATCCTAAAAGCTTTTAGAGGAGCTAAAAACATGTAATTTTGGATTGATCAAATTTTTAATATAATACACAAATATACATGTTATTAAGCAAATACATTTGAAAAATCAAACTTCCTTCTGAAATAAACGTAACTGAAAGAAAAATGTTTAATTGCAAATTAGTGGAAATACATGTTTATCTAAGGGGAATCCCTAAAGTGAGGCAATTCTCAAACTTAAGACTCAAACTCAGTGGTACAACAATCCATGAAGGCCAGAAACTACTGTGCCCATCATAATACACGTGACCATTGTACGCTGAGGTACATGAACAGATGTCCCGATTTGGTGGTCTGTCTGAAGAGAGACCTTCAGTGTTTAAGACCCGAAGCAAGCTTGGTACTCATTTATCGACACAATGTAGCGGGGATGAAAGGCAGAGTCGACCTTGCGCAGCCCGTTAATAGAACCCCAGACCTGTGGTGTGGAAGCACTATACACTTTCACTCAATACTATTCGGTGAAAAATAAAATTTAATGTTAGAATCTTATATAAATCCCTAATGAATGAGGGAGTCCAAACTTTTTTTTCATGTAAACTGTTTAGACGGAAATGGTTAATTATGAACATTTCACAAGTTGCACAAATTAAAATTAACCGTTATAGTTTACATAAGTTTTTAAGGGTGCAAAAGGTGTATTTCGGCTGTACGAATTAATTTTAAAAGGAATACGGTTACGAAAAAGTAGTACAAATCTATCTAAAGTAGGGTTGGTTACCTTACATATTGTCAAACACAACAATGTATTGGAAGCCAATTCCACAATTCGTTGTTATAAAAATGTATGGAAAATTACAAGATTTATTTTTGCATTTGTAATATATATATATATATATAATTTTTCCTGGGAACTTTAAAAGCTAGAGCGGCATCCATCAAAACCGCGGTTTTCTCTCTGTTTTTCCAGATCGCCCCAGACTAAGCCGGCTCTGCCATAGTAAGTGAAAATGCCGGATTTTGTTTGTCAAGATCATTTTATAGCAGACTGCATTTTTCATGTATTTTAGATGGTCGTTTTATATTTTCTACATCAATGTCTTAATGTCTGAATTTAAAATTACATAAAATGCTTGACATTCGCATCAATAACCATGATAATTTTTATTAGTATATGAATGTGTCATCAAACGATTACATGAGTAATATTAACATATTATTTTAACCATTTAATTAATGTTAAGTATAACATAACGCACACAAATTTTCTGAACTTTAAAATAAATATTTCGAAAACTACTTCAGATGTACTCAAAATTTTTCATTCCTACGCTTTAGCTTCTCAGTTTTGCTTCTATGTAAGAATTTATTGTAATTGTATATTCATCAATTTTTTTAGTATATTTTTTGCTCTTAGCATGCAGTTTTCAACTGAATTGTATGAAATCTTCGAAATATATTAAAAGATACCAAAGAAGCTATATAATAAAATTTGAAATTTTTATCATACTCAAACAATTGCTAAAACTTATGGTAAATAATTTTTTTAACTGCGCGATGCATTTTTTTTTTTCGAAATTTCAAATGGAATTTCTAACATAAATTTTCTAGCTTTATACGGTCGAGATTTCAAAACATATTCAGATTTTAATTACTTATTAAGTTAGCCTTTAAAAAAATAAGATAAATGTTGAGGTATTTTGCATAAATAGATATTTTTGAACAATAATTCGAATGTTTTTGAATAGCTTGAATTTAAAATTGATTTTATGTTTATTTATATGCATAAATGTCTACTGTAAATGTTTCCGTATATTTTTGATTACCATTTATTCAAACATTCAAGTTATAAAAAAAATGTGTGAAAATCTTCATTCATGTTGTCTTTGATGTAAACTGTAGTTCAAGCACTTAAAATTAAAATATAATTCGGTGTATTTTAACAATATATAACTAGGCACTGTACTTAAACTTCCCTGAACACTTGGGCTTTGAAATCTAAAAAAAAACTAATAAATCTTAATTAGTTTTTTTTCGTTATTATTTTTATCGAAGTGTAAGAAAATGTTTCAAATGATTTGATGAAGTTTAAATTTATTCATTTTTAGTGGTTGGAAAATTGAAAAGGTTTCAAATTTTAAAGAGTTTGGTGTTTTATTAATTTTTTCGGTATCTTATAATAAAATAATCATGTTTCAAAAACTGAAAGCTTTGATTAAAATAAGAAAAATGAAGAGAAAGAATATACTTAAAAAAAGATAATTTGTCTAACTATATAAAATAGCAGATTGCACTGACACGCCCCAACTTGTTACAGTTTGAAATTAATATGAAACCAAAAGGGAATTGTAACATATTTTACTTATGCGTTGGGACTTTTCAAATCTTTTAAAATACGAGGTAACAAATAAACACTTCCTGGGGTCTAAAGAAATTTCCCCCTGATTTTTTACGATTGCCCCAGGGTCAAAACACGGTGTTTCCTGCGAGCCATAAAACTTCCTATCAGTGTCCTGCTGTGTTGCTTCCACCGTCCCCAATTATCTTTCAAGATGTTAAACCTTTAAAAGGGGGAAAGGATTTCAGAAAAGTGCGGCTAATCCGCTTTTGAAAACGTTACTTGAAGGCAGAAAAATCCGTGCAGTGCATTTTCGAAGCATCTTTACACTGACGGAATTTTCCGTGCTATCCGCTTAGAGGGTTAAAGCAGAATGGCTGAAACGTGACAGATTTTCACATTCTATTGCCTTCAAATTCTAGCATGAAGGTTTTCCCTCTTAACACCTCAGATCATTTTCGAACAAAATTAGTCAGACCCATCACTTCAAACAGCGAATGGGAATGTTGTTTATCGGAAGCGACCATTCGAGGAAAATACTTTACAGTTCCACCTGGCTACAATGATTTTTATTCTATTCAGCATGAAATAGACGTTGAAACGGAAAAACTTTTGCCCAAATTCGATATTCCTCTCTACAACGATGATCATGCAGCTTTTGTGGCAGGATTCAATGCGAATATGAAAAAAAAAATTATCGATCCTCCATTGATATTTACCTTAATAAAAAATAATAGACAAATTAAAATCGATTTAAAACGAGGATGGGATTGGATTATCACACCAGCAAAAGGAAATCAGTTAGTGAATTTTTTGCTTGTAGATCCAAAGATTTTTTAATTACTCATAAATCGCAAGGATTTTCGGTTACTAGAAATTATATCACTCCTAACAAAGAGATCTTCAAAAATCAGGAGACTGAATTGATTGCAAGAGAATCAATTTTAGTCCACACCTATGAAATAAAAATAGAAGAAGGAGATTTACTGCGACAAATCAATTCAATATATTACTCGATGTCGGACTTAATGATGTGAAATTTTTGGAAAGCAAAGGACAAATTATAGTCCCACTGCCGTTTAATGTTAACATTGTATTTAAACGGGATTCTTGCCCAAAACTAATGACTGCTCTGAATATAATTGATGATGCATACGTTATTCGAGGAGAACAATTAAAAATACAATTTCTCTATACTCGGCCGGCAAGTCCTATTAAAGATGAATCATTTAATGTGATCGCCTATAAAGTTTTCCCCACTACTCGCAAAGAAACTAAGTCCGAAAAGTTCTTCATTCCCAGCGGAATGTATCACAAAGCAAAAGATTTATTTAAAGAATTCAAGTTTATATTCTTACAGTTGACAGCAGATTCGCGAGTGAGATTACATGTTCCTCAAAACATTCTTGTTACGTTTGGAGAAAGACTCAAAGATTTGTTCAAAGAACTTTTACTCATAGTGATTATAAATTTGAATATCCTTTAGAGTTACGCGCAGGTATTACAGAAGTCTATGTGTATTGTGACATCGTATCTGAGTCCCTCGTTGGAGATTCCTCAGCATCTATTCTAAAAATTATTCCAGTAGGCAATGAGCATAGTGATCAAATTGTTAAATACTTTACGATTCCTTTGTACTTTAGAGTTAAGAAGCAGTTCTTTGATTTAATAGAGATTCAGATGCGTACGAGTAGTGGTACCCCCTTAAATTCATATCAGGTAAAACAAATTTGATACTCTCTTTCAGGAAGAAAATAATATAAAAACATTTGCATTCTCTTAGTGTTCATAGTTAAAAGCAATCATGGCGATGCGCGGTCGCATTTTACAACCTGAACACTGCATTTAATATTATCGGAATCAAATAGGAAACGGTGATCCATATTTTTCTTCTGATTTCCCCATTCAACGCGGTTATGGATTTTTCAGTAATTTACGTCGATACGCTTTTTCACTGATGATACAAGAGGGGAAATATTTAGGTAAACGCTTATTGACATCTGGTCGCAATATTGTTGAGGAAGTATCACAAGGTAAGTCATTTTGTAACGCGGCAAGAGATCAACTGCGCCAATCTGGGCGAGAAATAACTACAGATATTCTTCGAAAATTAAAGGGAGGAGGAATCCGAAAAGGTATTAAAAGGAAAAAGCCAGAGCGAGAAAGCAACACTCGAAGAGAAGAAAATTGAATTCAACAGACATATTTTCAACTCTTTAAGGGCTAAAATGGAGAAATGTTACTGTACGAAGTCTGAACTCGACTTATTTCTACCAGAAAAAATTCAATTAGCAATAAATCAAAGTAATTTTGTAGAAATACACCCAGTTGCTTCCATTTCAGACAGCAATACGATCGAGTTTCTAATAACAGGATTAGGAGACGCATATTTTGATTTGACGCATACCTATTTAAACGTTCAAGCAAAGATTGTAAAATCGGAAGAATCAGCTTTCACACCAAACGACAAATGTGGACCTATCAACTATCTTTTGAATACTATGTTCTCTGAATGTCATATCTCACTAAATGATTGCCAAATTTCTTCTGAGAGTAACTATGCTTATAAAGCATACATTCGAAGAACTTTGTTTCACTCAGAATCAACACAAAAGAACTTTTTGCGTGCTGGTTTGTTCTACAAGGATACTGTTGAGGAATTTGATGATACAGATCTAACAGCTACGGGAAAGAATTTGGGTTTAAAAAAAAGATTCGACCATGTTAAAGCAAGCAAGATATTTGATATGTGTGGAATTCTTCACAGAGATTTAGGAACACAACCTCGACTCTTAATTAGCGGAACGACAATACGGGTGCGTTTGTTGAAAGCAAAAGACAAATTAACTCTTCTAGCTAAAAGTGGAAATTATAGACTTCAGATTGAAAATATAAGTCTCTTTATCAGAAAGTGTGATGTTTCGAGTTCAATCTTGGTTGGGCATGAAAAGGCGTTAGAACAGTCATTAGTCCAGAGGCCTTTCACGAGAATCGAAACAAAAGCTTTCTCTCTGAGTTCTGGACTTAAAAGTGTCATAATTCCAAACGCTGTGAACGGAATTTTGCCTTCACGAATGATACTCGGTCTGGTGTCTAACTCTACATTTAATGGAGACTTCCAAAAAAATCCTTTCAATTTCAAGAATTACAATTTGAGTTATATTTCCTTATCAGAGAATGGGGTTAAGATCCCAATGTCAGCTTACACTCCTTCTTATAAAAATAATTTGTTTGCACGAAATTATTTAAGTCTGTTCACAGATCTTGCTCAAAACAACACGAATGTATCACTTGAGGAATACAAAAACAACACATGCCTCTATATTTGTGACCTTACCCAAGACTTTTCTGCAAGCGATACATTTATGAACGTAGCTCGAAGCGGGGATGTATCAGTTCATATAAAATTTGATGAAGACCTTCAGGAAACACTCACATTATTAGTTTATATGGAAATGCAATCACTTATTCAAATCGATAAAAGTAGAAACGTATTCACCGACTATTAATATTAGGCATTATGGACACTCAAACATTGTTAAGATTAGCACATAGCGATTATAAAATTAAGAAAACCTTTGGTGGAGTGTTTTCAAGTGATATACTTCCTGAAAAGCGAGGTCATTACCGGTCATTTATCGTGAATACAGATTCATCTATGAGTACAGGTCAGCATTGGCAAGCTATGTATTTTGATAACAATCAATCCTATATCTTCTTTTGTTCTTACGGCACCTATCCAATGGGGAAGATTAAACAATTCATAGATCAAAATTCTGCCCAACTTGAATGGAATTTCAAAGCCTTACAACATCCTAGAACTATGTCATGTGGACTTTTTTGTTTGTATTTCCTCTGGCATGTACGTCGTGGATTACCTATTTTTAAATTAACAGAAACAAATGTTTGCGAAAATGAACGAATCGTGACACGTTTCCTGCATACACAATTTAAAATTGAAAATCACATTCGGCTATCCAACTTTCCAATCAGTACTGTCAATCGTTTCAAAGTGGGACAATAAAAAATAAAAATAGTAAGAAATAAGAAAAAAAACCCTTTATATATAATGATGAATTATTTAAACACCAAGAATTACATTCTGCAAAGATTTCTGGAAACATCGATAAAATTACTGAAAGTTTAACGGATTTCAGGAAGAGAAATTTACTGTGCCTGCAGTCGTAGCAAGAACAAAATATCAGAATCAAAACAGTATTTACAGATTCAGATCAACGCTAGCCATGGAGAGGTTTGGATATATCATCACAAATCTTTTTTGTGATCGTGAATACTTTTATATTCACAACGTGCTTTATGTGGATATTGTGAGTTGTATAGAAAATGTTCACATTCGTCGAAATACTGATGAGCATGTAAAAATAGTCTATTTCAAAATTTTGACTAACTCTGAAATAGAACGATTTCTTCATGAGGAACAAACAGAAGAGAAACGATTTGGTTTTTGTCAATTAACAAGATATAATCCTACAGAGAAATTCAAAGTGTATTCATCACTCAAGGTTTTATTTGAAAATATCCAAGAGCCAGCGCAAGCATCGAAGCAAATTTCCTGGAGCGATGTTCCTGATTCTCTTAATTTTGAAGCGAAATTTGGTTAGTTTCATGTGTTGAGCGACAACGAAATAATATTTCATTTGCATTGTATTTAAAGTATGTTTTTTTAAATGAGCTTCTGTAATGATATACTGTGTAGATGCCTGATTAAATGTAACAAAAAGTTAATTGTAATTCAAAAGGAAAACAATAAAAATTATTAGAAATGTTAAAAAATTTGTTTTATTTCCCCCTTATTTTACAAGTATAAGAGTTGTATATATGCTCTAAAATCTATTTTTCAATTTTAGACTCATAAATTAAACACATTTTCTCTTATTACAAATGTTTATACATATGGCGACACTAGCAATACTTCTGAAAAAATAGTTTTAATCACTCTCACCACATTTAAAAGAAGATTTAAGCGAGTAGAGAGATTAATTTTTTCACATCCTTATTCGGATTGCTGTTTCAAAAAGAGCTTTGAACTGTAAGTTTATCCTCGAGAGAGTATTACAACTTTTCTACCACTTATACTCTTCCTTCTTAGCTCCCTATTTACATATTCATAATTGGATTGTTTCTTCGCTATTTTAATAGTTGCCCTTTGCATCTCTTCAAAAACAGTCTTGAAAAGCAAAGAGCCTTGGAAGATATTATGACTTCTTATCTACTACTTAACCCTCTTGACTATATCTCCATCAAATGGGCTGGTTATTAGAATTTTAACCTTTAAAGTTAATGACTTCAATCAACTCCTACATAATAATCTAAATAATTTACATCTTATCGAATTCAAAAACCATTTATAGAAATAACTCTTGACAAATAACCTTCAGCATGTTGGATTTAAATACTCAGGAAACATTCACACTCACACATCGAGGGAGACTATTAGCCTGTATGAAGAAAGCCTAGAGGTAAGAAATACTCTGCACAATTTTATCTCATGCATTGTTTTAAGTTAGATGATGTGCAAAAGATATTTATATATTGTTAAAAATTTTCTTTTTAGGAATTAGTTGGCAGAGCTCTGACATTTAAAACTCCTTTTCACCAATGTTTTTATCAAGTAATATATTTAATATAACTACATTCTATATTCATTAATTTACATAAAGCAAATAATTACTAATTAAAGTATAGATAAAATATTTTTTTCTCTTTTTATTTATAGTTCTTGAAGGTTCTTCTAAAAAAATGAAGATTGATATTTCCGAAAAGGAAAAGAGTAAGTCCTAGCTGTTAAATAAACATTTGGATAAAGTTAAAATAAATGTATCAACATTAACTAAATTTAATATACTTTACATTCTTAATTTACAAATTAAGTCTTCAAAAATATAGATGAGTGATTGAAGCAACTTTTAAAAGATTTTTATGACACTGTAAAATGTTTGCTTTTTTTTAGTCTTAAGAAAATATAATTTAATTTAGTTTAATATTTTTCTTTTTCAGAGTATTTTCTAAGCTACAGAATTGCTAAAGAATAATTAACAAAGTTATTACTTCTTAACCATATTTTTAAGACAACTACTTAAAAAAATGCCTTTGTCTATTTTAGTTTAACAAATTATAACTCATAAAATAAAATAACTAGTAAAAACATTGATTAAAAGTAAACTAAAAAATTTAAATCTATAATTAAAACAATAGTATTTCATTTTCTCTGATATCTACTTTATTTATTTTAACTTGTCTTCCAGATTCCGTAAAACATAAAACAATAAATAAAAGATTGACCAGATCCGAAAGGGAATCCGATGTTGGTAAGTAAACCTTATATTTGAATCACCTTTTGCTTATTTAATATTCTTAGAAGATGCATTTTTAAATTAAATTTTAAATTATATTTTAAAACTAAGTAAGATTATTTTTAATATGCTATTTTTTCCTCTCTAATGTACTAAGCATTTTTTGGAACGTTTTAAAATGTTCAGTGTAAGTTAATATAGATTCTCCTAAAAGAGTTGTTTTAAAAAATGTATACAAGGATAGTTAAATATTTCATATGAAATTTTATATTTTGAATTATCTTTATTTTCAGAATCAATAAATGATGAATATGAGAAGAACAGCCTCTTCGGAAAAAATAGAAAGCCTTGGAGTCTTCCAACAAGCTCACCTGGAGCAATAGAAAGCCCTGGGGCTTTGAACCAACATGAGAAATATGATGTAACTATATCAGATGATTTAAGACTGGCAGAAGAGATACCTCCGCTCTCTGTGTACGTAGGTGCAGGATTTGCGGCAGAAATTAAGACTTTTCGTAAGTCATTCTACTTAAGTTTTTCCAAAAAAGAAATAGACTCTCCCAGGAAAAATTTATTAATATACCTTTAAGTCAATTGAAGAATGTCATTCAAGGACTAAATATTATTGATAAGCATGTAAAAAATATTCAAAGTAATATTTATGGGGTATTTTATTGATGTTATCTTCATATATATACAGAGTGTTTTTTTTTCAGGTATAGAAGTTTAAGTTGGCATTACTTTCCAAGATGGCGACCGATTTAACAGCTGTCAAGTGATTTATTCTCAGTTTGGTTTGGCAATTCATCATGAATAGACTCACGCCTGAACAACGCTTTCAAATTGTGCAATTTTATTTCGAAAATAATGGTCGATTTTCATAAGCGAATTTTGTTTAGCGATGAAGCGCACTTCTGGTTGAATGGCTACGTCAACAAACAAAACATTTGGAGTGAAGCTAATCCACAAGTGTATGTCGAAACACCATTACATCTAGAAAAACTGACTGTTTGGTGCGCTTTATGGGCTGGTGGAATCCTTCTTCAAAAACGATGAAGGCCACAACGTTACAGTCAATGCTGATCGGTATAGAGCCATGATTACTAACTTTTTCCTTCCTGAATTGAACAATCATGATGTCCAGGAGCTGTGGTTCCAACAAGACGGCGCAACATGTCACACAGCTCGTGCCACAATCGATTTATTGAAAGACACGTTTGGTGACCGCCTAATTTCACGTTTTGGACCTGTGAATTGGAGCTATGTACAGTCATTGGTCTATGCAAATAAGCCACAAACGCTTGACCATTTGGAAGACAACATTCGCCGTGTTATTGCCAATATACGGCCACAAATGTTGGAAAAAGTCATCGAAAATTGGACGTCCAGATTGGACTACATCCGTGGCAGTCCTATGCCAGAAATCATATTTAAAATGTAATGCCACAAAATTATCTTTCGAATAAAAAAAATTCATGTCAATCGAATAATACATCGTTGTTTTATTGCAATTTAAAGTTCTATATCTCTCAAAAACACCCTTTATAAGTCTGAAGTAGTTTATATATTATTTCTATATATGTATGTGTGCTGCTGATTATAAATATCTGTTATTACATAAGACGAAAGGACTAAACGTTATTCATAAAAAAAGTATTGATTGATTTGAGTTATCTTCCTATAAAAATCTAAAGTAGTTTTCATATTATATATATATATACACTCAGGAACAATGAAAATAGCGACCCAAGAAGGAAGCTAAGTACAATCGCGAAACTTTGCAAATAATTACAGCGTAATGTGATATGCAAATGATCTAAGTTTTGTGCCAATACGCATGCTCATACACGCTGAGGTGGTGCTACAATCAGTAAGAAGGTGCTATATAAGCCAGCGCAAATTCGAAGATTCATAAACGTGACGATTACCCGCTGATTGTAGGAAGACTTTGGTAAGCTAAAGATGCCAGGTAAACGTGCTAGAAGACATTTCTCACAGTTAAGCGAGTTTGAGAGAGGTCTAATCATCGGGATGAAAACTGCAGGCTGTTCAACGTGCTGTGTTGCTGGCCAGATGGATCGTTCGGAGTGTGCCGTTAGAAATTGTTGGGAGCAGTGGACACGAGAAGGTACCCACGCGCGGAAAACCGGGTCTGGAGTGACCAGGAATACCACGAGGAGAGAGGATCGAAGGATCGTTCGGCAAGCACTTGTGGACCCCACAGTGAATCGATCAACGATACGAGCAGACGTAGGCGTAGCAATTGTTCCACAAGCAATTTCCAGACACTTTGCGGAAGCAAATCTTAAATCCAAGCGCCCTTTCCGTGCACTCCCTTTAACACCGGAACATCGGCAACTGCGTTTACAGTGGTGCCAATGTGGAATGTCACAGATTGGCAAAAGGTTGCGTTTAGTGATGAATCCCGGTTTGTTTTGGGGACAGATGATAACCGTGTACTGGTGTGGAGGCACCTTGGTGAGCGGTACAATTCCTCCCACACTGTTCTACGCCACACTGCCCGCACAGCTGGTGTAATGGTCTGGGTGGGGGGCATATCCTATGATAGCCGGTCCACTTTAATTGTGATGCGTGGAACCTTAACGAGCCAACGTTAACTTGATGATATTCTTCGACAACATGTAGGACCTTAGCTAAATGATCTCCCAGGGGCAATTTTCCGGCAAGATAATGCTCGTCCGCATACAGCAAGAGTTGCTCAAGACTTCCTACGTCATTTTCAGACTTTTCTTTGGCCTGCTCGCTCCCCCAATTTGTCCTCTGTAGAGCACGTGTGGGATCAGCTAAAACGGCAGATGCCATCGTGTCACTCTGTACATGATTTAGAGTTGGCTGTTCAAGATTTGTGGGCCCATCTGCCTCAGGACAAGATAAGGTGTCTAATCAACTCAATGCCGGACCGTGTGGTGGCATGTATTGCAGCTGGAGGTGGTCCAAAGCGCTATTGAAGTTGCCCAGTATTTGTGTCGTTGCACACCCTGTATTCATTTAATTGTCTTGTTTTTGAGATCAAGTTAATCTCTCATCTGTGTCTTTATGTGTATTAAATTTCATTTCAATCCGATGCTTTCTTCTTGGGTCGCTATTTTCAATGTTCCTGAGTATATATATATATGTGTGTGTGTGTGTGTTGCTGATTTATAAATATCTGTTTTGCATAAAATGAATTATATAGAGAGGTAGAGAGAGAGATATGGCTAGAAGAATTTATTTAGACTTACTTTGTTCTAGTTTTATTCAGTTTCATTTTAATTAAAATTTAAACAACAAAAATGTTTTACTTAAAGTCTCAAGCATTTAGAAATTTCGTTAATTCATATCGGAAAAATCTATCTGAAACTGTTGATCCTATAATTGCATTAAATGATTCAAAAGATGAAATTTGTAATATATTAAAAGAAAGGAGTGTGTTAGATTAAGGTTTTTTATTTCTCTTCATATAGCATTCGAAAAAATAAACGATGATGAATTGATTAATCAAAGTTTTTATTTTAACTCAAATACAGAAAGATTGTTATCAATACATGAACTCGATGGAAAATCAATTCCTCAATTACAAAAATTTTGAAAAAAATCGAAGATTTTTTTAAATTTTGGATCTGGGTGGTTGATAAAAAGCATTGATTTTATTGAACTATATGTAGGATATTATAATGAAATAAGAGGTGGATGTAAGCGGATTAGTTTACCCTCATTTTTAAAAAATAAAAAATCTTTGCTCAATGTCCAGCGTGAAAATAATATGTGCTTTCTATATTCGGTTTTGGCAGGGCTTTTCCCTCAAAAATACAATAAATCATTATCATCAACATACAAAAAATATTTAAAACATCTATCATTTAATTTCTTAACATTTCCTGTTAAAGTGAGTGATATAGCAAAGTTTGAAAAAAGAAATCAACTTACAATAAATGTTTTTGGTTACGAAAAGCAGGTTTTTCCTATATTTAGAAGTAAACTGAATATTTATAAAGAAATAAATCTCATACTGTATAAAAACCATTATTACCTAATAAAAAATTTTAATAAACTGCTACACACTCAACGTGGTATACATAAATTTTGTACGAATTGTTTAACAGGCTTTGCCCGTTAAAGTTCATTGGATCCTCATATGAAAAGATGTTACATAATGAACCTCAAAAAATTACATTACCTACTAATGACCAAAAATATATTTGAAATTTAAATCTTTTCAGAAAATGTTTTTTCACAAATTTTGTGTTTATGCCGACATTGAAAGTTTTACTGAAAAAGTATTTTCTACTGAGCCCAATCATGAGAAGTCATTTTCAATGCAAACTGAAATACATCGTCCTGCGGTAGACCCTATTATACTTATTGATGACAAAAAACATAGTTTACCACAAGTTTTACACCGGTACAGATGTTATTTCACATTTAGTATTAAGTTTACAAACTATTTCCGAAGCTGTTTTAAAATATATGGAGATAAATATTCCCATGAAAGAAAACGAGATACTATCTCAGAATAAATGCCATCTATGTGGAAAGTTTTTTTCAAAAGGATGTATTAAAAGGTAAGAAATCATAATCATTTTACTGGAAAACTATTAGAAAATGCTTGTCAAGGATGTAACTTAAATTATAAAGTAACTCAGTTTCTACCAGTCGTAATGCATAATTTATCAGGGTATGATTCTCATTTGATTCTAAAAGAAATTTCTAGTAACTTAGCAAAGAAATTAAAAATTATTCCTGTAAACTCTCAAAAGTGTATGACGTTTAGTATCGATAATTTAGTATTCCTTGATAGTTTTTTATTCCTTCCATCTAAACTAAGTACACTAATAGAAAACCTAAAGCAAAGTAACTATAACTTCTCTATATTTGATTCTTTTTTTTTCTTCATATACCCACAGGAAATATTTATTACGTAAAGGTGTATTTCCATATAGTTATTTTAATTCTTTTAATACATTAAGAGAAAAAAAAACTTCCTCCTAAAAATGCGTTTTTCTCAATTATATAACTAATGAAAATATATATCAGAGGAAGACTATCAATTCGCAAAATTTATATTTTCTAAATTTAAATGTCAAAGTTTTAAAGACTATTTAAAATTATATTTGGATACACAGATGTTGTGTTACTCGCAGAAGTTTTTGAAAATTTTCGGATGTTAAGTATGAACTATTTTGAGTTAGATCCTGTCCATTTCTATACACTACTCCTAGTTTAACACGGAGTGCTGGAATTAAGACAACGGATGTTACTTTAGAATTACTAACAGACATAAATATGTACTTAATGTTAGAATCAGGAATTCGTGAAGGAATGTGTCTAGTGTCAAAACGTTATTCTAAGGCAAATAATAAATATTTAGATAATTTTGATGAAATGTCGCTATCTAAATTCATAATATTATTAGATGTAAATAATTTCTACGGGACTGCTATGGGATTTTACAGCTTACCTGAGTCAGAATTTCGATTTTTGAACGAAGAAGAAATTGATAAATTCGATTTAATGTCTGTAAACTCTGATTCAAATACTGGTTATATATTGGAAGTAGACCTTTTTTATCCACCCGAGCTTCATTCAAAACATAATAGTTTTCCCATGGATCCTCAACAGGAATCAATTATATATGATATGCTTTCCCCTTATCAAAGAAAAATTTGTGAAAAACTGAATATAAAAATTAATGAAAAAATAAGAAACTTTTAAATATATACATTCAATGAGAGAAAAAAACTATGTGGTTCATTTTTTAAACTTACAATTTTATATTAAACATGGGCTAAAAATTAAAAAAATCATTAAATAATCATATTTAAACAATCTAATTGGTTAAAATCATATATAATGTTTAATAACGATAAAAGAAATAAGGCGACAAATAATTTCGATAAGGATTTTTTAAGCTAATGAATAACGCGTTTTTTGGACGTACTGACATGAACATCAGAAAGCATGATAATATAAAAGTAGCGCTAAATATTTAGCAGATTGCAACTTAGAAAGTTTTTCAATTATAAATGAGCATTTTGCATTATTTAAACTTTTAAAATCAAATCTTTATTTAAATCAACCAATATATGTAGGTTTTTCAGTGCTAGAGTTAAGTAAGTTATACATGTTTAAAACATATTATGATATTTTGAAACCTGTTTACAAAGAAAATGTTAACTTATTATACACAGATACGGATTCTCTAACTTTAGAAATATGGACTGAAGATGTTTACCATGATTTAGTAAATAAATTTGAAAACTTAGTAGATTTTTCCAACTATAATGTATCTCATCAATATTATTCGAAAAAACATCAATCCTTATTAGGACACTTAAAAGATGAAACCAAGGGAATTCCTATCAAGGAATTTTTTGTGCACTTCGACCAGAGATGTATTCTTATATCCTTGGAAAAGAAAATAAGAACACTTCGTAGGGGGAACAAAGAAAAGTGTTGTGCAAAATATTTTACACCATGACATGTATTTAAATGTATTAAAAAACGATCACTCGATGAAAAATAAACAATCAACCATAATTTCTAAAAATCACATTATATCAACAATAAAACAAAATAAAATAAGTCTAAGTAGCTTCTACGATAAAATGTATTCGCTAGACAAAATTGAATGTTTAGCGTACGGAAATGTTTACATTGAAATGTAAATGTAATATACATTTCAAAATGCTTGTATCTTTTTTTTGTCCATTATATTTATAACAATATATGTGTATATTGTGTAATAATTTAGTTAATAAAATAAAAAAAAATAGTTTATATATACCAGGGAGGGCGAACCTTTTTGGATCAACGTGCCATTTTTTCTTTAAAATATGTTTAATGAGGTATAGACGTGCCATCGAATAATTTTGACTTAATTTTGATTTTAATGTAATTTTGAAAACAATAAAACTAAATACCCACATATCCAGTAGCGCACACAGGAATTTTTCAGGGGGCTGGGTCGAAAGTTCACCATTCTTGTATCATGCTCCTTTTGATTTTGTCGATTTTCGGGAACAAAACACAGTAAAAACTAATTTTTGAATAAATAATTAGCATTAATTAACAAAATTAATCATTAATAGCAAGTAATTAATTAATTTTTACGTACTATATACTTAGAATTACAATCAATCGGAAAAAAATTCGAGGGCTTTGGGGGGAAGGGTCCGGACCCCCAGGACCCCCCCCTGTGCGCCACTGCCCACATCACAAAATTCTTTATTTACTACGAAAATATACATTTTGCACTGTATAGTAGTAAATGTTTCAGTTATTAATTTTAATTACATTAAATTTAAATTTAAGTCAATTAAATTTAAGTAACATTAGTGTGACTTCTGTTGTTGCAGATTATATATATAGATGACAAATAACTTATATTAGGGTTGTAAAATGTTTCTTTTAGTAGAATGCATGTTGAATTGAAGTCATCAGCCAAATGGTTTCTAGTGAGTATTTAATGTTATTCATCTCTAAAAATAATCACTCGCAAGCATAGATAGATTAAAAAATATGGTTAAAATAGTACAAGCTAGCTTCTTAAAACAGTTATATGTGTGTGGAATCGAATTCCATGTTACCCCAAAATTTCGTTAATCGCATTTTTACTTATATTGCTTGTTAATCTTTCTGTTTCAATCAATTCCAACTTTTTCCTTGTTTCAATAAATTTTTGAATCCATATTGAACTAGACTGGAAATCAATAAGTTGCTTTTCAAATTTTTCAATTTCCAACGAATCGAATTGGAGCAAGTTCAGTTTATCAAATAATGTCACATCAGGGTATATAATAAATTTGAGCGTTTGTTACAATTCTTTGAACTGAGAAAATCTCACTGAAAACTCCTTGATTGAAGAATCAATTATGGAAATTAATTCTTCAATAACTATATCTTTTTCTGGTTTCTCATGTACATTTTTATCGTTGAAATTGTTTTTCAAGTTTGGGGTTACTTGCAACAATAAACTTTCTGAATTGAAATGCAAACTGTTTTGATCGGTGACGTGCCCAAAATATTGTGCTGCGTGCCACCAATGGCACGCGTGCCAATGGTTCGCCATCCCTGATATATACTATGCGTGTCTGTGTTATTTGTTTCATGTCAGTTTGATTTTACACACACAAAACTAATATTGAGTGAATAATTCTTTTTTTACAAACTATATCATGCAATTAAGAAAAGCTTTTAATACCATTATATTAGTAACTACATTAAATTATTTTTAAGAATAAAATTCTCTGACATTGCTTAAAATTAATTGAAATACAACAAATCATTTTTTTTAAAAAATACAAAATGAGATTTTTAATAATTTGTTTTTAGAGGAGTTATTGTTTAAGCAAAAAGCACCACCTATTGAAGGCATCAAAAGCTTGTAATACCAATTTGCTATATAGTATTTTTGAAACAAAATTGTGACATAACTTAAAGTTAATTCGAATGCAACAAATTCTTTTTTTAAAAATACAAAATAAGAATTTTAATAATTTGTTTTTAGAGGAGTTATTGTCTAAACAAAGCACATTCTGTTGAAGGTATTCGAAAACATTTTTTAAAGTTAGTTTGAAATCAATTGATTCTTTAATCCAGCTACTAACAAAAAAAAATTTCGATAGGTGTTTAGTCCAGATACCAACAATATATACAACTCATGTTACATGGGACCAGTTCTTACGTGAGTTTGCTTATGCTATTCGCACAGCAGTGAATGAAACGACGGGAAAAACCCCTGCAGAATTATTTTTAGGTCGAAAGTTGATTACCCCATTTCAGAAATTAGGGATGGTATCGGACGGAACTGAATTTGCAGTAGGAGATATTGAGAGATTGTTTGATGAAGCTAGACGAAACACAAAGGCTAAGCATGAAAAATGGGAGAAGTATAATAGACGCAGACGTAATGTGCAAATTAAGGTGAATGACTGGGTCTTGATAAAAACGCATCCTTTAAGTTCAGCAACAAAGAAAGTGGTAGCTAAATTTAAACCAAAATTTGAAGGTCCGTATAGAGTGTTAGGAGTAAAAATAATAATATAGTGATATGGAGGTCGGAATAAAAGTTAACAGTCAATGTCGATCAAGTTAGAATATATCATATTACGAAATGTGACGAGATAGAGATAAGAACTGGTACTTTTTGGATAGCAACAGTTCACGCCATAAATCGAGTAGTTTTGAAAGTGTACATCGGAGATCAAATGAGTCGCAGAATGGTAGGAAGAAGGGGTCAGATGTAAAGCGTGAGTTAGAGGAAAAAGGCATAAGTTTCTTTTAAAAGAAAGATCAGGGTGAGAGACACACAGGTAAGACCGATAAGCGCGGACCACTTATCAGATCACCACCTGGCTCTTGAACAGAACCCAGGAGAAAGTTTAAAATAAACAGGAAAGAAACTCTTGGGTATAAACGATCGTGTGACTCTGGGTCTGGAGGACCAGGGAGGAAGCAGAGGAAGGGGCAAAATCATCACGGTGAAAAAAGACAGTTAACTTTAACCCGTAAGAGTGAATTACAAGGTCCCAGAAAGAAATATAGAGGAGATGAAGTAGTGATGCCCATTACTAGTGGGTATAACCTCAGACCAAGAAATGGAGCAAGAGTAAAGTCCCGACCAATCATTGAGATGAAAACACAACAAGGAGGACCAGTTCGAGCCAGGAACAGCAGAGGAAAGCACTACAGACCCTACATCGAAGAGCAAGCAAGGTAAGGCAACAAGAATACAGAAGAAGAGCAAATCAACAACAAAATGGCCAGGAAAGGAAGAGCGAATACCAACCGATCAATCTCACTTGAGGTCCTAGTAAGGGACGTCAACTACAAGTCATAAAAACCCGGTTGGGGGGGGTCGTTTCATTTTATATTCTTTCGAACAAGTGGTCGGAAGAATTATTGCAGAGAAGCAAGTCACGCTCGGGTATGTAAAATTTATAGAGCCAAGCAAAAGTTGACACTACAATGAGTGCATTTTTCTAGATGAAAAATGAGCTTTTGACTTGTAAATTTTTTTTTCAAAATTATGGAGAAAACAATTGTAAATATGCATTTGTTTACTTCTATGTAGGACTTCGCTGCGATGCGACAATTCCTTTGGTTATTTGTTTTAATGGTTTATTGAAAAATGTTTGTAATTGTATAGTGTAGGTATATATATTGTTATATTGTTTCATGCTAATGTACATCTGGTTTGTTGGAAACGCGGCGTTGACAGTCTACTAACAATACCAATAACAGCGCTGCGCAATTTGAGGGGAAGTTTATTGAAATTAAGGTTGCACAAAAAAATAACAAAGAAAGAAAGAAAAAAAGAGTCATTTCTAGTGTATAGTTATAGAGAATAAAGAGATTAAAAAAATACTAAAACAAATTATAGAACCACTAAATATTAAAACTTAATTACATATTAAAAATACATTTAATCTTAGAGTTAAAACTTTAAAGTGTTTCTTTCTCACTTTTAATTCTGAGAATATTTTTTTTAATAATTTCTTTAACACATTAATTTCTTCAGCCAGTTCATGTTCAATGGCTATTATTGCCAAGCCGTTTAGCCAATCCTCGGTAGTTGTGGAGCGAAAACACTTTTTTAAATTAGTTTTAATTTGGAGAAATTCCTTTTTCCACTTTACACACTTATTGGGAGAGTAAGCAATATCCTTAAAACAAGTTGGAGCAAAATCCAAGTTCGATATAAATTTTAAAATCTCGATTGGACTTTCATTTTTCTTTAGCAAAGCATCTAAACCGCTACTATCTCGTCTGCCAGGTCCAGCGCGTTTATATCAGATGAATTTCCATCAGTTAACACTGTTTCTAGATTGTCGTTTTGAGGAGTATCTTTTAAATCACAAATATTGTATAAAAATTGGAAATAGTTGCTGTGGGTACTGATCAAATCAAACCTGGATTTAAGTGCAATCATAGCTTTATCTAATGTGAAAAAATTAAACTCTGTCTTATATTTCAAAGTAGGATCTTCTATCGGATCATCCTGTGCCTCATAGTCGAAATTAACATTCCTTCGAACTCTATGACGTGGCCGGGTGAGATCAAAATTAGCCAGTATGTCAATTTCATCGTTGAGTTCTCGAGCATCACAAAGCATTTCATTAAAGGCTGTGTCCGATCTAAGATCCTTGAAAAAATCTTTACAATTTTTCAAGAGCTTACTTATAGGATTGATACAATTTAAAATTTTATACCAAATTACAATGCAGCATAAGAATTTAAATTGTTTAACACAACTTAATAGTACAAAAGCCTCAACTCTTACAGAATTGTCAATCTCCGAATTATAACAAACAGCAAGTAAAGCATCGTATATCCCTCCTACTTGATACCTTAGTGGTTTTAATGCCTCTATTCGGCTTTCCCTACGATTTTATTTGAAATCACTGTAAATCTACTTTATAAATTGTGTTCATCTTATTTTTATTTCTGTAATGCACATTTTGCTTCCACTTTAATAAAATAGTTTTATACCAGGAACACACACAAAAAAAATGTACTTATATTCTTTCGCATTGATTATTGTTCTGTAACAATAAAACTTTAATTAAATTCTTTTTCTGTTGCTTTTTATAAGAAATTTCTGTCATAATTTTGACATTCTTATTGTTGCTCTTTTTAAAGAATTTAAATATTGCTATAGATTGGAATCTATTATTACTAGAATTTTTTTTCTTTAATATACATATTAACGCTTTCAAGCCTTTTCACAATCACGAAAAATACATTTTAAAGGATTTTTGAGAAATATAATAGTAAAATGAAACAGTAAATAAAAACTATTGAAAACTGAAAACACCGACTTTTTAATTTTTACTGCACCAGTGTTCTACGGAACACTGATTAAGAGCCTCTTGTTTATGTATTGGGTGAGTGGTTATGTTCTGAAACTATTTTTTTGTAAGGTATTGAAATAGAAAATTCCAAGTATTTTATATTTCTATTCGTTGCAATTAAACGATTGAGAATGAAGCCTTTATATATTAATCACAAATAAGACATATTTTAATAAGATTGAAACTTAATTTTAAAAATGCTTTGGAAGTTATTCAGGCTTAAAGTCATTGTTGTTTGCTTATTATGGCTGCTACTTCTATGTTATTTTGATAAGACTATATTTTCAAATTGATTATCTATTTAATAATCGTCTTTCGAAATTTAAAATTCACACCTGAAATTTTGCAATTTATTTATCTGAAGGATGTTTTTGCATTGAGTTAAATATTTGTATTTTTTAAAGTATTTGTATTTTTTTTGGGGGGTTTAAAATCTTAAAGCCTTTATATATTTTGTGACATCGTCGATTGTTGTGAATCCCCATCTTTCGATTCACGATAAGTTTTATGGTTTCACCAGCTGTTAAAGGACTAGTACGACGTCTTCGATTGTTGTGATCTCACACCCATCGATTGTCCCTGAATTTTTACGATCCACCAGCTGTAAAATGACCAGTGCACGTGGCCATTGTTTATTGTCTGAACTCGGGGAGTGAAGACCGCCAGACGGGTCGCCATAATGGTAAAGGAGAGCCGGTGCCCCATTGACAATAGGCGAAGCCTATCTTAAAATAATCATGTCGTCTTTTCTAGTGTTGTGTGAAGGGGATACTAGGAACAGGTGGCGTGATGGACAAGTGTGTCCAGATGTTGGACAAGGAACTATGGCGCATTGGGCCAGACGGTTGAAATCATAAGGGAAATAGATTGGGAAAAATTTAAATATAAACTTTAGAGGGTTTGCTTTGATTAGGAAAATTGCCGACATTTTCTTTCTTTTGTATTTGTGTTATTAAGTGTTTGAAGGACAAAATTTTTTTTAAAAAAGTACACATGAAAAAAAGCAATACATATATAAAAAATCATAAAAAAAAAAATATGTAGCTAAGTTATCAAAAAAAAATGTCCTTAAATATTCAGTACTGTCATATAAGTGCATACTTAATTAACCATTAAAATAGTTTTTATGTAAACACTAATATTACTATGTGGAGTGACATGTGAAACAGGGTCCTCATCCCTCACTCTGGAAACTGTGCAGTTATTACAATTGAACAGGCTAATGGTTTCACAACTTTAGGCTTTTTTTAGCATTTGGAAAAGAAAATCGTTAGAACTACCCTCCCCCCTTCCTCATGTAGCTCGCAAAGTTTTGTTTCGGTGAAAACGAGATTTCTGAAACACGTTGTTTCCTCGGCAATCGTAAAAAGAACATCATCAGAAGTCCCCCCCTCCTTACGAATCCTGTAAAATTCTGTTTGGGGTGAAAACGAGATTTTTGGAACACGTTGTTTCGTCGGCAAACTGGATGTTAACCCTGTTTGTAAACACGGTCTTTGGCGTGGATTGGCGTCTTTGGCGCCCCAATAGAGTTCCGCCAAGTTAGATGGGTGGGCGATACTAAAGCTGTTTTTTAATTTACATTTACAAAAGTAAGATTTGAAATGGTCTTTCCTTGTGTTTTCAAAGAAATGAATGGCAAAAACTAGTCTTTTAGTCAGCCAACTGTGTGAAATATACCAGAAACTAGAAAGTAAAAACCTATAACATTTGTATATAGGTTAGCTACAAAACTTTTCATAGTATTTTTGAGAAATTGTATATGGTATGGGTCTAGATTAAATGAAATATCACAAGAATTTTGAAATTTCAGATCTTACAAACTGGCAGAATTATAAAATCCACTTCTATACAGTCAACTTTCAGAATTTACATAGAACAAATTAGAATACTGAAATCATGCAACTTATAGAAAGAAGTTGAATAAAAGAAACAAATACACGTATATATAACAATAATAATATATACACGTATTTTTTGTAAAATAACTCGATAAACCTTTTTTCATGTCCTAAAAATACAATAAACCTTTGTTCATTATAACTGTAAAAATACATATTAAATACCCGAGCTTATAATTTTTTTTAAACCACCCTAATTTTCCTTACATTAATTTAAAAAAATAAATCTACACATTGCATATACTTAAAACTACATCAAAATAAAGGGGGTGAATGGATACATACACAATAAAATTGACAGGGTTTTCTTTTATTTTTTTAAATATGCTTCAGTTCATCCAAACTTAAACTTATTTGGAGAAATGCATTGACATGTTATTATTTCATTACCACTGATATGCAACTGAAGTATCCTTTTATATATTACAATAATACTTTAAAAAATGGAAGATGAAACGACATCAGAAAAAAAGATTCAGAATTCTCGCTCTGAAATTTAATGTTTGAAAATATAATAAAGTTAAGACTAAATTAATTAAAATCATTATTAAAATTCGATAAGTTACCAAAGTTTATCATTAATAAATTAATCACAATGTGTACTAATTGTAAGCAAGATTCTTTTACCAGAGCATTCCTAAATTTCATGCAACTTCTCAGTTTTCCAAATTACACATGAGCAAAATATTAAATTACTTCAAATTTTCTCTAAGAAATGCTAAATCAGTACTCGTACCATTTCACAAATTTTGGAAGATGCATTAAACTGCTGACTAATTTCACCAAGCAAAAAGACATAACAAATTTAAAAAAAAACAATTATATCATGATTATTGAAAGGAAAAATTTTCGATTTCTGACACGGACTATAGAGGTTGACTGGTCGCCGCTCTAGACAGTGGCCCGCAAGAGATCTCCCTCTATCACATAAATTGGATGCGTCTTCTCTACGCCCCAATTTATTTCGCACGTTTCACCTCCACTATTACACACGCATAACTGGCTACAGCACTTTTCAGTGCTATTTGCGTAGTACAGTTTTTTACAAACTATTTTGGTTACTCTCGGATACGACTTGGACATGGCTCACGTACAGCAAACGGATATGGACTTTACACCCCAATCACCGCTCTCTACTGCCTCATCCGGTACTGCTCCCACCCCTTGCGAGGAGCTCACCGCGAAGAAAAATTACATAAGGAGATTACGCATTATCTGTAACGAGAAGGAAAAAACCGTCTCGCACCTACGATCCGACCACGGACATGATGAATCGGACGCTCTTTACCAACTTGCATGGAATGAGTTCCAGGACGTGCAAGGCACTCTCCAACAAGCGGTGAGTGATTTTGACTCTCTCCCCCTGTACCAACCCAGGCTGCTCTCATCTTATTTCCCCTAGAAATACGCCTAATTCTACTCCACCACCCTCTCCTACTAGGAGAAATTCTCAATTAAACAGAAAAGACGAGGAAGACTTTGAGTTTCCTCCACTCCGTAAAACTGCTAGAAAAGCTATTCTCGAAAAATCTGAAGATCTTGTCTTAGACAATCAGTGTTCTTTACTCCCCAATGTAATAATGAAGCAACAAGTCACAGGACAAGTGGCGCCATCTACAGCTACTCCAAATAAACCCAATGAAAAAGCTAATCAATATCAAGGTACAAATGCTCTCCCACCTCCCGTTATGATGAGAATAAATGAAACGTATCGTGAACAAGTCGATACTATAAAAAAGTACTTTCCCCACTTAAGATTAAAAACCACTGGTGTGAATATATCAAACTCTATTCCAACACAGCAGAACAAAATAGGGCAGTTAAGCACACAATGAAAAGTCTCGGATACCGTTTTTACACAATTACCCCCAAAAATGAGAGACCCATCAAAATAGTCATTAAGGGCTCCCCTAAAACCGCTGACCCAGAAACCATAAAAGCCGATCTTGAAGCAGAAGGATTCGAACCTGATAAAGTAACACAACTCATAGGTCGTCGCACGAAGCAAAAATTACCAATATTCCTAGTAACTCTCCCTAGATCAATGGAAAACCTTAAGATATTCGACTTAAAAACGCTAGCCCACCTCAACATTACTGTTGACGGCTATAATGGCAAGGGAGTAATCCAGTGTTACACTTACCAAAACTTTCATCATAATTCTGATAACTGTTTCTTAAAGCCACGATGTCTGAAGTGCGGTGAAGAACACCTCACCAAGGACTGTCCCATCAAACAACGATTAGAAACTAAATTTTGTATCAATTGCCAGGTGTATGGTCACATGGCCAACTGGCATGGTTGCCCCTGTTTCCCCAAGCCCCCTAAGGGCGCTGCTAAAACCAACAGGAATACTTACACAAACCTGTACAACAGCTTTGTAAGACCAAATTTCTCTTACGCGCAAGTCACGAATAACACTCCACGAAATAACTCACAAAATAAGCAACAGATGGCGCCACGAAGAGTTGAGACTTCTCGCCAAACTGAGGCCGTTAATATTATACCACCCATTCCAATTCAAAAAGTAACTGCACCCCCAATAATTAATTCTAATCCAACTCCTACTGTAAACTCTAACGTTATAAATGGTAATAATAATAACGATATTAAAGCTTTACTAAGTACTACTGTTCAATGTCTTATCCAACTCTTAAAAATGCAATGAACACAACCCCTAATCTTGCTAATAATTTCGATACTGTAAACTCCGCCCAAGCGGATGCAAACCAAATGTACGGCCTAATAGAGGCATCTTGCAATAAAATTAATAATGATAAGTAAATCCCCTATCGGCCTCAGTTTGTGTTCCTGGAACGCTAACGGCATCTTAAGTAAACTTACCGAACTTAAAATTTTTATTGAGCAGCACTCCCCAGATTTAATTTTAATTCAAGAAACACATTTGAGACCTTCACACAACATCAACATAGCTAATTACACCTGCTTTAGAAATGACAGACCAACATCCTCTGATAACAACAGGGCCTTCGGTGGAACTCTCATTCTCGTTAAAAACGCTATTAATCATTATTCTCTCCCTACCCCTCCTATGCAAACTATTGAAGCTACTATTGTAATTTTAACTCCTTTTGATCACGATCCAATATCGATTGTTAGTGTTTATATACCGCCGAATTCCGACGAGTATACCTTCACTATCGACATTGAGAATCTTATTCAAACCAGCAGTAACTGCGTTTTATTTGGCGATTTTAATGCCCCGCATACTGCCTGGAACTGCAATACTAACTCATCCAGAGGCGTACGACTCCTGGACTTTACTAACTTGGCTAATCTTTATATTGCCTACCCGGATACTCCAACGAGATTCGGACTTAATTCCGCTAATACTTTAGACATAGCTATTATTAGAAATTTTTATTACCCCTATACCATCAACTCTCTTCATGAGCTGTCATCTGACCACAACCCAGTTATGCTTAACTTTACTCTTAAACTTAACAAAGATATCACTAACCCCAGGGCAGTTCACACGAACTGGCCGCTTTTTTCCAATTATTTAAATACTAAACTTTCGCTTTTCAATTATCACCCAAATTCCATTAATTCTAATTCTGACATAGATCAAAAAATTTCTGAGTTCACCGATACGGTCCGCGCCGCCCATAGCCACGCCTCTCGACCAATAGAAACACTTCGCAAAAGTTACACTCCACATCACATTCACAAACTGATCAAACAGAAAAATCAATTTAGAAACTTATATCACAGAACACTTGACCCACATTACAAAACACTGTACAACAGAGCTAAAAAAAACGTAAAAAAGGAACTTAAAAATTATACTAATGAAAACTGGACTGCCAGATTACAAGCACTCAGCACACAAGACAACAGTCTATGGGCGGTGCAAAAATTTTTCAAAAACAAACGTTCAGACATTCCTTCGCTACACTGCAATACAGGCACGGCTATTACAGACAAACAGCAAGCTAATATCCTGGCCGAATCTATCCTCGATAATTTTACCGAAAATGAGAGGCATAAGAACGATTTTGACGAAGAAGACGAAATTGTTAATAATACTGTCAAGGCATTTATTTCGCACCCTCCCCCCCCACCGCTGAAACGGCTTATCCCTCTGAGATTATTTCTTACATTAAAAGTTCTAATGCTAAAAAAGCGCCAGGTAAAGATGGCATCAGTAATCGCATGACTAAAAACTTTACGCTCAAAGCAATTCTGATTTTAACAATACTAATCAATAAGATACTAAAGCATAATTACTTTCCTAAAATCTGGAAAGAGGCCATAATTTTTCCAATACTTAAACCAGGTAAAAGCAAAAATAATCCTGCTAGTTACAGACCAATTTCTCTTCTCTCTACATTAAGCAAGATTACTGAATCTATTATTTTAACTAGACTCAAAAATATCATCAATATTAACAATATAATTAACCCTAATCAATACGGATTTACTAATAAACTTTCCACTCTCCACCCACTACTCAATTTAACGGAAGCAATCTCAGAGGGATTTCAAAGAAAAAAGAGCACCGGCGCAGTCTTTCTGGATATCCAGAAAGCCTTCGACCACGTGTGGCTTACCGGATTAACATTCAAATTAATTACGTACAACATTCCCCACCCCTTATTTGCCTACTCCACTCGTACAACTCCGATCGCTCCTACCAGGTTCGAGTCAAGGATACGCTTTCTAACACAAAAAATATATGCTGCGGAGTAGCCCAGGGTTCTCTCCTTGGGCCTCTGCTTTTTAACTTGTACATCAACGACATTCCAGATTACACACTTACCAAACTCAATATGTTCGCAGACGACACAGCCGTGCACACAACATACAAAAGAATCAGTTCTGTCACATATGCACTTAATAAACACCTTAAATTACTCGAGAAATATTACGACCAGTGGAAAATTAGCATAAATGTTGAAAAATCCGCAGCCGTAATATTCACCAAGAAACGTAAACTGCCACCACCACCCACTATGTACAACACAACAATTCCATGGTCTCAAAGCACTAAATACCTTGGTATCATCTTTGATAAAAATCTCACTTGGAGAACACACATTCAACACACGCGAAATAAATTCCGGAAAATAATGTTTAAATTATACCCCCTAATTGGCCGGAATTCTGAATTATCTAGAGACAATATAAAGTGCTACTCTTCACAGCCGTTATGCGTCCAATATTAGCCTACGGGTGCCCAGTGTGGGGATACGCAGCTAAAACTAACATAAATATCCTTGATACTCTGCAAAATTCTACAATCCGAATGATCGTAAGGGCTTGTAGATATATGATTAAAAAATTAATAGCTTTAAATCTTACATTCAAAAAATTGAAATGACGATTAGACGACATCTGGAAACTTTTACCCGAGGTCGAATCATTGGGAAGTTGGAGGAAGGCCGCAGTGTGACAAGTGTGGCTGCAGAGTTCGGAATTGCTCACAGCATCGTTTCACGACTTTGGAGACAATTTCAAACTACAGGAACAGCTATCCGGGGGTTCAGTAGTGGTCGTCCACGAGGAACCACACCCGCAGATGACCGGTACATTGTCTTACAGGCCAGAAGAAACAGGCGGCAGACAGCGGGAGAAAACGCTAGACACACGACACAGGCGACTGGACGACCGATATCGCGTTTTACCGTGGCCAGAGGACTGCACGGTGGTGGCCTGTTTGCACGACGCCCTGTACGGTGTGTACCTTTAACGCCTGCCCATCGGAGAAGGCGTTCTCTGTGGTGCCGGGAACACCGGAATTGGAGAGACAATGAATGGGGACGAGTACTCTTTACAGATGAGAGCAGATTCAGTTTGAGTAGCGATTCTCATCGCATACTCATCTGGAGAGAGCGAGGAAGCCGCAATCATCCCTCGAACATCATTGAAAGGGACAGGTATGGAGGTTGGGGAGGCATCATGCTTGGTAATCATACAGACCTTCACATCTTCGATGCAGGTTCATTCAACGGGACCCGTTATTGTAACGAGATTCTTCTTCCATATGTGCGTCTTTTTAGAGACGCTATGGGTTTGCAGTTCCTTCTCATGGACGACAATGCACCATGTCATCGCACAGTAGCTGCCGAACAGCTCTTAGAGAGTGAGGATATTTAACGTATGGATTGTCCGGCATGATCTCCGGATCTCAATCCCATCGAGCATGTATGGGATTTTCTAGGCAGACGCTTGGCAGCTCGTACCTTACCACCAGTAACGATTCGGGAGCTTCGATTGGCGCTGCAAGACGAATGGGCAGCAATGCCTCAACTACTCATTGACACCCTCATTCTCAGCATGGGCAGACGCTGTGAAACCTGCCTAGCAGTCAGGGGAGATCATATCCCCTACTAAAGACCGGATGTTTCTTGCTGGACATCCATCACAGGGATGTTTCGGCCTTCAGTCGCATTGCGCTCCATGCTACTTTTTCACTAAAGCTTCTTTTTCCCTATCCCCTCTTTTAGTAAGTGTTGCTTACATTACACATGTCCTTACGTATTGGGGATCTTACGGTATTAAATGTGTTGATTTGGAAAGCTTTTGTACAAAGTTATATTGAAAAAACCGTCTCGTCCTTAATTTTTGCACACCAGTGTATTTTTTTCTTTGAAAATTCTTTTAACAGTTTGAAGCAATATAAATTAAATATTTAGCAATTACAGACTAGTTCATTTATTATTAAACAAAATTATCACAATACTAGTTGGTATACCCGTTCTACGCACGGGTGAACTGAAAAGTTAAACAACACAGATTGAAGGATAAAGAAGTTTTTAATGATTTAATTTTAAGTGAATTGCAAATTAAACAAAAAAAGCTTTTTCACATATCTCAGTTGAAGAAAAAAAAGGAAGAAAAAAAATACCTTTATTAAATTTTAAGTCTGTAGATCTAATAGCTGATAAAAAGGATTTTTTTATATTTATAACTCCCCGTAACACTCTTGAGGGTTGATTTTTGAAAATACCTCCCTAAGCTGATCTCTGCTCAGCAAAAGTAACACATTGTTAAAAGTTTTGTGACGCTTAAAATATTGTAAATAATTTATAACTGAAAGTGTCATACATTAATATAACTTTCTGTTGAATTTATTTTATGTTAAAATTGTAATACTCGCAAGCAACGCCGTTTCCTAAATAACAATGGCGATTCAATAGAAAAATAGCGAAATAATGACAATAGAGTCACGTTGGCAAATGTCTAGCTACTTTCATAGCTCAAACTTTATTAGAGCTTTGTAAGACCCGCCGTGTAGGGGAGCGATGCACGTTCATACTTTATCCACCGCATTATGATTTACTGCAGTTTTTTTCATACAATATTTTTTTTGATCACTACATTGAAAATTAAGGGATATACATAAACAAAATACTCCACTTTGGGAAATTTAATTCGTTAGAGCTAATAAACTAATTAAAGATATTCCACTGTAAAATTAATTACATACACCATTCACTTAAAATAAATAGTCAAATCGTTTTCTAAGGTCTCCATAAACATATAAAAACATAAGACACTTAAATTTTGATATTAACTATTTTTGGGGGATAAAAATGATAATCTTTGCAATCCGCTGAAAACGCTGGCAGCTGAAAATGTAATATCTGCTACAAAACTATTTGCCTTCCCCGCTAAAATACTCATCATAGAACCCGTGCTGTCATATATCTTGGAAGAGTGGATTTCAAAGAATATTCCAGCTAAGTATTGGTAGAATATATATATATTCCTGCTAAATTGGTGTGGCGTGGTAGTTAGGAGAAGGGGGTGCCAGCTCAGGTGTCGTCCACGTCACTTGACCATGGTTCAAAATTATGTGGTCCGTCACCAAAAGCCCTCATGTAGCTGAACAGTGTGACGTTAATATTTACTCACCTAAAAAAATACAGTACAGTAGTTATAACTATTTTTATACAAAAAATGCAATATCTGCTTATTCAATTAAAATTATACCATTATAATTAATTACTAACCACACAAACAAATTTTGAAAAATTGTCCAAATGATGTAGTGTGAAAGAGAAAGTTTATTCAGACAGACAACAAATGCGTCTTATATGCAAATAGATTTGTTTGAATTCTTGTGTATTATTACTTTTGTAAGCTTCATGACATACTTTATGGTGTACCAGTATTTTAAAGCTGACTGAGCCACAGCAACATTTAGCTGGGTATAGCTAGTTATAAAACATAAAATTAAATCTTAAAAAGATATCAAAAATAAAAGACGACTCAATATTTTGAATAAATCAGTATAAAAATTTTCGTACAAACACAATATATATATATATATATATATATATATATATATATATATATATATATATATATATATATATTGTAAAATATTTATTTTGCTATTTGCATTTCAGACAGACATCAAACAAAATTTTAAAAATTGTCAAAAACAGATAAAAAAAACGTATTTAAGAAAAATACCACTGATTAATTTTGCCAAAGACATCACAATGTGCAAAAAAATATTTGCAGTACATAATAACCAAAAAAAAATGTAAGTACTAAAATATAAAAAAACAAAACAAAAATTATATACTGAATTAAGGATTACTGGAGGGAAAGATAAAACAGGCTAAGATAATACTCATAATAATAATTTCATATTGGTTGGCTACTCATTTTTGGCATGATTTTGAAATCACGCCAAATTGTTATGTTGCGGCCAGTCTAATGTTATAGTAATGTACAGAATTAAAGGTACTTACGTATTATTGCAACCTATTGGTGACATTATACAAAATGAAGCACATGATTGCCAATTCAACGCATACAAAGTTGGGATTGCCAAAGTGGCGAGTTGTCTTGAACGTTGGCGACTGTGCAAAAATACGCAAAGTACTAAAAAAATTATCCAAAGTATATATATCCCGAGCATAAAAATAAATTGAAAAATGAAGTACAATACTAACATTAACTGACATAAAAAAACTGAACTAACTTTATCAATGCAAAAGCATAATTTGAAAAAATAAGGTATTTACATATAACCCCAACCTTTTGGCGACATTATATGAAACAAAGCACATGACTCACAATTCAGCATATATATGACATTTGAAATCGGAGTTGCCAACTTGGCAAGTTACTTTGAATGTTGGCGATTGTTAGGATAGTACATAGGTGCCAAAAATAATTTATCTTACCACTACATGCTTCCTCAACATACTCATTTTTGGCATGATTCTGAAATCACGCCAAATTGGTATGTTGCGGCCAGTCTACTGTTATAGTAATGTACAGAATTAGAGGTACTTATGTATTATCGCAAACTATTGGTGACATTATACAAAATAAAGCACATGATTGCTAATTCAACTCACACAAAGTTGGAATTGCCAAAGTGGCGAGTCGTCTTGAATGTTGGCGATTGTGCAATAATACGCAAGTACTACAAAAATTATCCAAAGTATATATATCCCGAGCATAAAAATAAATTGAAAAATGAAGTACAATACTAACATTAACCGACATAAAAAGAACTGAACTAACTTTATCAATGCAAAAGCATAATTTGAAAAAATAAGGTACTTACATATAACCGCAACCTATTGGCGACATTATATGAAACGATTGACATGACTCACAATTCAGCATATATATGACATGTAAAATCGGGGTTGCCAACTTGGCAAGTTATTTTGAATGTTGGTGATTGTCCGGATAGTACATAAGTTCCAAAAATAATTTATCTTACGACCACCTGCTTCCTCAACAGGTATTTAAGCCATTTGTCTGTTTTGCTCATTCTCCAGTTTGATATGTAATTACTACCAACACTGCTTTTGCTTGGGCAATATGATTACCCAAGTATGATTTTCTGCATGGAAATTTTATGCACTGAAGCCAATAGTATACCCCAGTGTTTCTCAAAGTGTGGGGCGTGCCGCCCTGGGGGGGGGGCGCGAGCATATCGAAAATTTAAAGATTTTTTTTAAAAAAAATAACTGGAAAGAAGTGAAACAAAATACTTTTTTCCATAATAAAAAATACACAACAACACTGATATAATTTATGTTTTTCATCTGAAGTTTTTTCTTTTTTAACATAAAATATTACTCGTTAAAAGAAAAAACGAAACGCAGACCCTGAGAAAAATTCTAAGAAGATAAGCATTTCATCACTGTAATTATTATTGAAATACCGTACATTAGTTGTAGAAAGAAAAGGAAGACATGATTCACTTTTCAGCCAGGCAGCATAATACATTTGCTGATCATTTGATTGATCTTCAAACTTACTGTGTGGTATGGTTTCTACATTACTTCCGTCCCATCTTTTATGTATTTGTTTTTCGCTTAGGGAAATTGTAAATAATGAAGAGTTTTACGATACTTGGAAAAGAATTGATTGATTTGAAGGATTATTTGGCTAAGATTTATTTTTAAGAGTAATCTCAAACATATAAAGCATAGTGAAAAACGTCATAATCCATTTTAGAACATCCGTATTTTTTTCTGAATACACTTTTAACCCGGTGCGGTGGTGTGGGGCATCTGTGATCTCTATTGAAGGAAGTTGAAACTGATCAAGCAAAAGAATGCATATTATTCATGATTGAGAAACACGAGGAACATGAAACGAAAGGAAAATTTTCAAATGCTTCCCAAAGAACTCCATCAACTGAAATATGAAGCCATAAGTGTACCACAAGGTTCAGTTCGCCTTGTCAAAAAGACACAAAAAAGAAAAAGAACAACTTGATATTTGTTGATCACCAAAGATGTCAGGAGTTCGAGCCCAGTACCACTAAAGACCCGTCGTGTGTGGGGGAGGTGCACGTCAAATCTGTCGAGGGCTCAAATGTCCTCTTGTTGGAGTGGTGTGGTAGTTAAAAGAGGCCAGCTCAAGTATCGTCCTCGTCAACCATTGTTCAAAATTACGAGGTCCGTCTCTAAAAGCCCTCGTGTAGCTGAACAGTGCGACGTTAATATTCACTCACTCGATCATGAAAGCTCATTAAAACTACAATTACTTGAACAAAAAATGACAGCTTTGCTAGCAAATAACATTTCTGTAATATTAGTGAAAAGTATCTCTGATTTGCGTCCTTTATTAAGGTCTTGCACTTTTGAATCATTTTAGTTCAGTGCTTTATTGGATTTTTTCTCAAATCACCAAAGAAAAATTGAACATTCCTTGAAAGCCGGCAAGTATACTTTCTCTTAATTAAATTATTCACTGGAATTTTCTGATTTGTATCGTGTAGAGTAAAAATAATTATAAACAAATGATTGGGGTGACTGAGTCCCCCCGCACTACCATTAGCGTTAGTATCGAGTGTGCGCCTGCTCCCGTGTTAAAACATTCACTATCCATCTCTACCCAAAATTCAAAGCGATTGATTACAAAATTGGCTTTTAATTTTTCACTGGATGTGAAATCTATGAAAATTTCTTCTTCGGAAGTTGAGAGCCATTCTGGAGTATCTTGAAATAGACCTCTAATCCACTCGTAACTTGCTACCAAGTTGTCCTCATTAAGAAAATACTTTTTAAAATTCTTTGCCAACATGGCTAAATGATTTTACATGGTTTTAAAAACAATTTTCACATGTCGTTCTTCAGATTTGTAAGTTTTAACACATAACGAGCTGGGGCTTTTTCCCCCCATCATTTACTTCAGTAGTGGTAAATCCAAAATTTAAGTATTTTTGAGAATATTTCCTAGATTTAATTTTCGAAACCATGCTCGTCTGTGTACTTGTTGATCCTTTATTATCGTCGAATGCTCGCTTACCACTTAAAAATGCATGTATGATTTTGTTTTAATCTACTGCCGTTAATACTTAATTACCGTGAATTACAATTAACGTGCAAATTTAAAAATTGTATATTCAAGCTAGATTCGGTAGCTATAGAAGTATCGAGTAGACCGAAACTGACTGAAATTGTACGAGGGAAAGCATTTTTACACGTTTTGTGCAGACGTCCGATAGGTTGCCCAGACTCACGCAAACGTACCCGATAATGCCAAATGTGATGGATATGATAGAGAGCAATATAGACTAGACTATTTTTCTAATGACATGTGTTTTTTGAGAACGAAATATATCTTTAATTAAATATATCATTTTGCAATCTGTGTTTCAATTAAGAATTAGAGAAAAAATTAACAATAATATATATAAGTAAGTAATATATATTTTAAGTAATTTTCTTAAAATATATATTACTTAAAAGCAAAATATACAAAATTTAATACTTATACAGTTTATAATTGAGATCGCACTGTAGTTTTAGCGTCAAAGTGCATTTTTATTGCCGTAAATACATTATTGCTGTACAAGGGGGGCGCGACAAAAATTATAATTGAAAATTGGGTCGCCAGTATTGAAAGTTTGAGAAACACTGGTATACCCTTAATGGTTAAAATAAAGACACATGAAATTTCAAAGAACCATATTATTGGATCAAGTGTAGTATAGGGGGGCTATACTTGGCGCAGTCCTTTATTTTGGTTACTAAAAGTGGTCTCCAAGGTACTTTTTTCGGTATTAATTATTTTAGAATGAATTCGATATCTCACCATGACATTTAGATAAAAATTGAAAAATCCGAAGAAAATTGCCAAATCCAAAGTGCCCCCCCCATACTACATTTGAACCGAACTGAAATATAACCCTTATCAATGAGAAGTTTTAGTTTGTCAAAATTATAATCTTCGCATTCTAAAGAAATAAATATATAAGTTTTAATTTGCAAGCAAAATCACACACAAAAACATCCCAAGTGATAATACCTAAATGTTGCCAAAACAACAAAACAAAATTTTAGTTGTTGAAAGAATAATCCTTAA